>PVJA010016895.1:0-42575 GCA_004027025.1 Myocastor coypus | reverse complement strand
CTCTGATCTTCCTTTGTTGTCACGTGATTTCATGATGGTGTTGGCCTTAACCTGTGATGAAGATTAGTCCCGGGACGCCGTGCAGCACTCTGCCACCGCCTGTGCAACTGCAGCTCAGCTCTACTCTTTAAATCAACAAAGCCACAAAGTGAAGACACAGAGCTTGCTGCCTCATACACCTAAGTGACTATAGAAAGATTTTAAAAGGAAATTTCCCCGAACTATCCTTTTCAATGTTTTCTTCACAAAAGCATCTCAAAGCAAGCTGGGCTTGGGCTGGGTGAGAAGTGGAGCACGAACACACTGCCACCCCCAGAGGAAGCAGAAGCCACGCTCCTCACAGAGTTCTAGAAGCCCCGCAGCCAACCTGCATGCGCTCACCCTGGCAAGCCGAGAGGAACTGCTGTAGAAACAAATGAGCTAGTCTGGGTGGACAATACTGTAAATAACAGCCACCCAGAAAAAGAATTCTGAGGAAAATTAATTTTCAACAGTGGAACAGGGCAGGGAAAACAGAGCTGTGCTTCTCCTCCTTGTGATTTATAGCTCGTGCTCTCTTAGCTCGCAATAATGAATCACTGACCTGGCCTCCACAGAGCCCACAGCCTGCGTTGACTCTGCACATTTGTATATGCAAGGACAGCACTGTTTCTGCCAGCTTGAATTCCTCTAAGCTGTGCTTCCACCTCCACACCACAAGCTTTGTAAATTTAACTGAAAATCTCAAAAAATACGTAAATAAACAAAAAATAAATTACCCAGGGAGAATTTCCTCTCCTACTCCATTTCTGTTTCTTCACAATTCTCAAGTGAGATTCAAAATGGTAAACTTGTAACAGTTGGATTAGAGCACAAAACTTGTATCTTTTATGAAGTACACTACAATTAAAAGTAAACATCCAAACAGAGATGGGAACTTTATTATGATGGAAATTTTAAGCATTTTTGTAGATGCTCCAAGTTTAAAACTCTGTCTCTTAACAGAGAATGAATAGCCATTTCGATAATATGATCTATAATGTATCTTGAGTAATCATGTTTCCATGGAATTTCACAGCCTCTCAGTTGGTTTTTTGTTTGGTATTTGTATGCTGGCTTGCTTACGGTTGCCTGGTCACCACAGAGTTCCTTGTTGCCAAATCTGGTGGCTGCACTTCAATGCCCAGCTTCTTCGCCATCATGAGAACAGGCAACAGCACTGACCACACGTTCCTTTCTGGGAAGGCCCTTTCTCCACTGGTCATCATGATGATCCCACTCTTCCCACTTTCCCAGCAGCACGGGGCCTACTCCCCACCAGCGTCCTCTGAAGTTCCTCTTTCTGACGGCTTTCAACCTCACAGGTCAAGAAATGCCCAGTAGAGGAGTAGAACACTTTGACTGACATGTAGCCCAGCCAACTGAATGATGAGGCCCTGCCCCTGGTTGTGGGTGGCACTCTCTCATTGGCTTGAAGCCTAGATAGGATGGAGAGAGAAAGAAGTTGCCTTGTGTTCGAAAAGTTCAATTTTGCTTTGTCAGGTGCATCTTTTCTACTGCCATTGTCCATGCACATAGACTCCCGCTTCCTTAGCTTTTGAGTAAAGATTCACAGAGTGATCTTCTACACGCTTCCATCCCTTCCCTCTGGACTCGTCCTGCATACTTGATCTCCCCTGCTCTCCAGCTTCCTGGACTGAGCAGCTCCCACACGATCTTGCTCTCCAACTCATAAATGGCCACTGTGAACTCTCCCTCCTCTGAAGAAATTCCCTTGCATCTTTATATATTTTTATATTGATTCTGCTTCTTCAGAGAACCATGAATAATACACTCTTCTACCTTTGTCTTAAGTATGGCTTTCCCTTGTTCTCAATCTGTCTCTTCTCACTTCAAGCTCTGCTTAAGCCGTCTTTCCTATGTGCTTGCCTGCTACAATTGCTATCTTACACACATCTTTATAAAACAAGGTTCCCTGCACTCTACGCTGGCTGATTAACACCTATAGATTTTCTTATTTGATGATAATGTGTTCCACAATCTCTACCTGCCTCAGTGGAGTCCACAATCCTCCACTTCTGGCTTTCTCCTTTCTGTACTTATTGCTTCAGTGCTTTTGGAGCTCAGTTCCAAAATAACATGAAAGTAGCATCCTAAGCAATCTTTCCCAACTGCACTTGTACTACTTTCTAGCCATCTTTTCTCTGTTCCTGTTGCTGACACCTGCATTCAGGTCACTGATGCCCTCTACATGAGGGCATTGCTCCCATCTAACTGTTCTTCCTGCCTCCTGACTTCTTTCATCCTCTAGCTTGGCCCAACAGTGGTTTTTCTGCCACACAAATCTAATCAAGACATTCAAATACTTGGAATGAGAAGAGATTAAAATAAGCAAAAGCACTTCTGGGCAAAGAGGGTACTATGATCCTGGACTGTAAGTTATATTACAAAGGGATGGTGATCGAAAAAAAAAAAAAAAAAAAAAAAAAAGAGACTGTGAGTTAATGGAACAGAATAGAGGATGCAGAAATAACAGCAGGCATACCCAGCTCCCTTATTTTTGACAAATATTTTTGCTGGAGAAAAGATAGTTTCTTCAGTAAACCATGCTTGGAAAACAGTTGGCTTTTCACATGCAGAAAACTGAACACAGACCCATATCTCTCACCATGTATTGATGAAAATAAAAATGGATCAGAGATCTAGATATCAAAGCAAGCTGCTGGAAAACAAAATAGATAAAGCTCTTGAAGACAGGGCCCGGCAGGATGGCTCAGTGGTCTAAAGTGCCTGCAGTTCAATTCCCTGCACCACATGCTGCGCCAGCCCTGCCCTCAGGGCAGGTTGAGCCGGCCATAAAAATAAATAAATAAACAAACAAAAGTTCTGAAACAAGAAATAAAATAAAATAATATAAAAAATTCTTAAAAAAAAAAAAGCTCTTGAAGACATAGGTATAGGCAAAAACTTCATGAATACAATTCCAGCTATGTTTAAAAAAATACAAGAATCAACAAAGGGGATCACATTAAATTAAAAAGCTACTGCACAGCAAAGGAAAACACTAACAGAATAAAGGGACAGTCTATAGCATGGATAACATTTTTGCCAGGTACTGTCCTGACAAAGGACTAAATTCTAGTATATATAAAGGACTAAAAGAATTATACCCTTCCCAAATTTAAAGATTCAACTGAGAAATGGGCACCTGAAATAAACATCCTTCTGAGAAGTACAAATGATAAATATATAAAAAAAATTCAACATCGCTCATTATTGAAGAAATGGAAATTAAACCAGTGCTGAGATTTCATTTCCCCTAGAAAGAATGGCTTTTCATTGAGAAATTGATCAATAACAAATGGTGGGGAGAAATGGAACCCTTTTTTATTGCTGGGTTTAATGTAACTGATACAACCAGTTTGGAAATCAATGTGAAGATTCCTCAAAAAGTAAAAATAGAAATTTTATTTGACCCAGATATTCCCCTTCTAAATGTATTCCCAAAAGTTAGAGACATCATCCCACCGTGAGGTAAGCACCCTCCTGTGTCTAGCAGCACAACTCATAACAGCTAGATCCTGGAAGTGGCCTAAGTGACCACCAATAGGAGACTGAAGAAGCAAAATGCACTTACACACACAGAGTACTACTCTGCCCCAACGAAGATAAATTTGAGCCATTGTAGGAAAACTGGTGCACTCAGAGACCATAATATTAAATGATGCAAATCAAACACTAGAAATTTAATAAGAAGCACAAAATAAAAGATATATAATAGGAAAAACAAGAGAGAAAAAAGTTAATATAACTTGGCATGGATATGTGTGTGTGTGTGTGTGTGTGTGTATATATATATATATATATATATATATATATATGTTTGATTAAGTATAAATTGTCTTCTTGTCCTCTGTGATATATGCCTGGTACTCTAGCTGTTAGTCTGTATGTATAATAGAAGTCCTTCACAGGGACTTATTAAATAAATAAATATAATTGATGCTGGCAAAAAAAGAGGAGTGAAGGGGAAGAAAAAAACCAGAATTGAGATGGGTCAAATAATGTACCCACTCACCACTATGAATGAAAACATTATGTACTGAAATCGTCTACTAATAAAAATTTTAAAAAATCTACTCAGTGGCTTCCCAGAGAATAGAAAGGCAGTCAAAGGGTACAAGTTGCCAGCTAAATAGAAAGGATAATTCAGGAGACTATGTAACACAGTGATAATACCTAATAAATGTGTATTATATGTTGTCAAGAGCTTGATTTAACTATTTCACAATGTAAGACATATACCAAAATATCATGTATGATACATACATCCTAATAAATAATAAAAACATTCAATTATTTCTAGGGATTCTGGTAAAAAGTCAAAGCCCAAGGGCTGGCAACATAGCTCAGTGGACTAAACACCTGCTCAGGCAAGCGCAAGGACCAGTGTTCAATCAGGGCCCCACATGCCATGTTGGCCCTACCCCAGGGTGTGCTGAGCCAAGTCCAAGTGTGGTGGCACATGGGCACATGTCTGTAAACCCAGTGCAGGGGAGGCTGAAAACAAGAGGATCACTATGAGTCTGAGCTGCATAGTGAGACCCTGAAGCAAATAAGTAAAAAAATTCAAAGTCCGTCCTACAAGATTTTTGTGGCTGGTGTCCGCTGCTTCCCATGCTAGCGCTAGCTTTTTCACCTTGCCATGTTTCCTTTTCTTTTCCCCATTCTAGTCTTTATACTAACTTTCTGAAAACTTTCACCTCAGTGCTATTTCTTCTCCATGTCTATCGGGAGATCCTCCTGTAAACGCAAGGCGTTTGTGCCTTCCTGACATACTGGCCCACAGCACTGTAACCACCTGTAGATTTGAGAACCTCAAAAATCCCTGTGTCTTGTCTAGTTCAGAGTATTTTATAGATACCTGCCTACTACTTGTGGAAAAACAAAAGGAAGAAGGAATTAAATCTAGCTGTCATAGAAGGTTAAACAGAGCATGACTTCTTTTATATGAGAAGCCCAAAGCATAACTAATTTAAAAGGAAGAAAGAAGTGAATGGCTAAGGTGTGGTGGTACATGCCTGAAACTCCAGCACTCAGGAAACTGAGGCAGCAGCGTGACCACCAGTGTGAAGTCAGCTTGAACTACAGAGTGAAACCCTGTCTCAAAAATAAAAACAGCAGAAAATAGCAATGCTGACCTTCTATAGACGGGAAGGCGATCTGTGTGGGGGGCAAACGGGAGGTGAAAAAACTCAGATATGATTATCATTCGTTTTATATTTTTATCATTTATAGGTTTCACTTGAAAATCAGGATTTTTTTCTTTCACATACCAAATGATAAAATAAGGCTGAACAATTCGGTTAAACCCAATTGGCAAAGCCTAAAGGCAAGCAATCCCAAAACCCATGAAAAGCCATTCAACAAAATGGATATATGTGTTGAATAAAAATGTCCTGAGGGATGTAGGTAAATAATCTCTGCTGTATTCCTAAAAATAACTAGAAGCATTAAAGAAAGGGTTCATTTTGCATTTGGCTAGTTATTTATACTAGCAGATGAAAAAATATTCGGTATTATGTAGGGACATATGACTGCAGAAAGCACAAAAGTTTACAACTTTTCTGCATCATATGTGGTAATTGCATTATTTAGCATAAAATATGAATGCTTAGGTTCATTAACAGTCAGATCCAGATACAAATACAAATGCAAATGCAAAAATATAATGGAAAATCAAATAACAGATTCTCATTATCTGCCTTTTGTTGGAACCTATGCTAGTATTCTCACTGTAAAGAAGCGCTGAGTTACTGAACTCCAGGCCCAAAGAGAAGCCTTCAGGCTTTTTACTCAATCCTTCCCAATTACATTTAAACTTGAAGTCTTAAAATTTGTCTGGCTATATCCATGAAAGTCAAACTATATCTATCTTGTGGCCCAGATAGTCCTCTCTTAGGAACAGGTCCAGTATACACATTTCATTTTCACCAAAAAGATAGCGATGATGCCCATGGAAGCATTTTTTGGGCCATGGCCCTATGCTGAAAATAACTCAGAAATCATCAACAGTGGGCTGGGCAGATAAACTATGTCTAAATAATGGAAGGTATTATGCAGCACTGGGAACAAAGTACAACATACAACTATGGAGATGTATCCTAATAATATTGTAGCAAGTGAGAGAACCACTCTTTTCTTTTATTTATTTATTTATTTATTTTTTTATTTTATTTTTTGCGGGACTGGGGTTTGAACTCATGACCTTGTACTTGCCAGGCAAGCACTTGTGCCATGGAGCTATCTCCCCAGCCCCTACCACAGTTTTATTAATCTAAGGGATGAAATAAGCCTAACCTCATTTGGGATGTCACAATACTAGGGAGTATTGTTAGGCTGAGAAGTGAGTCCTAGAAGAGGGCTTCTGTCTTGACCCAGGAGCTACACTGGGCTGTAAAAATCTTCTGCACATACTTCTGATATATGCAATTTTATGTATGTATACTATGTTTCAATAAAATTTTATTTCCACTCCCCAAGAAAATCAAACATTGGCACTGATATTATCAGTAGAGCACATTATCAAAGGCTGACCAAATAGCTGAGTGGATTAAAATGCCTACGAGCAGGCACAGGGTCTAGGGGTTCAATCCCAGGCCTGCTATGCAGGCCCTGCCCCAGGGGTGAGTTGAGATGGCAATTGAGATTGGGTGTGGTGGTGTGTACCTGTAATCCCAGGTCTTGCGAGGCTATAAACAGGGGGATCACTAGGAGTCCGATCTAGTAGTGAGACCCTGAACACACTATAGACCCTTCCGTAAAAATAAAAAAGAACACATTATCAACAATTTTTGACAAAATGAGAAAATGTAGGAATGTTTTAAAACATAATTTTGATAAAATTAACATCTATTTCTGTTACCTCAATGAAAATGAATATGTCAACACTGAAGCCATTTGCACAATCAGTAAATGTGTTTGATAAGAAAACAGAAATACGAGTTCCATAGGTAAGCACTTACCAGATTACAGGTGTGAAATACAAAGCATGGAATGTTCTTGCTTAGTTTTCTCATTAACTTAGTTACAAAAGATCTAGAAGTTTATAGGGTTGCATTACTTAAAAAAAAAACTGAAGAACAACAAATTCAATAGAAATTAAAAGGCTGAATGTTTAAAATGTTGTTTTGCTTATATTTTGACTCCATTTTAATGCCTGGCATGTAATGAGTACTCCAAACAGCTGTCATGTGAATAAACACACTATAATGTTACTCTTTAGAATATGTCCCATCAATGTTGGTCAAGTGGAAATAGAATGAATGCTTTTATACCTAGTTAAATAGGAAATTACTTATGCTTTCATATTATCTTAGTAGATGTGTAACAGAACAAGGTCAAAAGAAGAAGAAATTTCCACCAAAGTTCTAATAATATTTTATAAAATACATTTAGAATACTGAATACTTATAAATCATGCATGAAATAACAAATCATTTTTATTTTAATTTTTAAAATTATTCATGCATTTATATATCTGGTATAGGGTCTCACAATGCAGCTTGGACTCATAGTGATCCTCCTGTCTCTGTCTTTGCAGTCTTGGGGTCACAGATGTGTGCCACCACCACTGGTTTTGGTGGCTGGCACAGGTCCAGGGTGGGTATGGTATGTGGTACTGTGGATTGAACTGGGGTCCTGGCCAGGCAGTTGCTTTAGATCACGGAGCTATCTCCCTAGCCCAACAAATCATTTTTTTAAAACTAGAAAGTCGTCAAGACTTGGAAAATGAATTTTCAAACCTCCCCTCCTCCATCATATTCAGAGAAAATATTGAAACAGAGGCATTATTTTCCCTGGAAGTAACTACAACATATCAAATTGATGTCAAGGAAATGTTAGAAAGTATTAGCTTTTAGGGGAAAAGAATTCTAATTCATAATTTCTACTTTTAGATAATATATTCTTATTATGACTCTAAAATCTGTCTAAGCCACCATTAACACTTTAAAAGAAAGTTCTACAGTTCTTACCAAGCAGAAATAAATAATAGTTGACAACAGCATTAGGGAACATAAACATAAAATTACCTGTTATTAAAAACTGAGCACATTTTTTTCTCAAAGAAATATATTACTGAGCTGTAAAATAGTGTGTTTGCCATTCATGCTAATGTTTCGACATTATGGTTCAATCTTCTAAAAAGCTGACGTGGAAAATAATGGTGTAATAAACTAATTCATCATAATGTGCAAAAGAAACTGCTGGAATAAATTGTAATAACCTTTCAAAAACTAGCAGCTTTTAAAAGTATTAATTTCTACTCGAGATAATTGGAAAGGACACCTGGGTGGTAGGCAATATTTTTTATGGGATTGCTCTGTCAGGAGCTCCGATTGTCTCTGGACTCAGCAATGATCACTTAGCACTAAATGACAGTGAATCTTGCAAATGGATCTTCCTCAATGGTGTTTGCTGTAAATTACCAAAGTCAACTCCCCTCAAGGTCAGCGGCATGCAAGGGCAGGTAGCAAGTGGCCTTCACAGAGACCCAGAATGCTCCTCAGGTTTCTCATAAATGGACAATAGTTGTGTTGGATGCCATAAAATCAACTTAATGGACTGACAACATAAATTACCATCAAACTTTGACAACATTCCTCCCTAGAAAACAGCTGAGAAAGGCTTTTATATCAAAGCTGGGGAAAATGGGTAACAATACAGTTTGCTCGATTGTGGATCATAAATATTTTTAACAATGTTAAGTGAGGAGTGAATTAATATTAGAAGTCACAATGTATTTTGCATGATGCATTAAAAACAGCCTCTAAGTAATCCTAAAATGACATTTGCTTTCTGAAATAAACGATAACATATATCATTGCGTAATGCAATGGTGTGTGTGTGTGTAGTGTATGTAGGGAGGGGATCATACTTTGCCTAATGCTCAATATTTTGACTAAATATAAATAACTAAAGTAGTAATACTTGCTTTCGGAGCCGGTTTTGCCCAGGTAGTGCCCTGGGCTCACAGTGCAGCCATAGGTTCCTGGAATTCTCACACTAGGTATGGTAAACCATGAACTTACTTCTTGTATAGCTTTATTTTTTTTCATCTGTATGAGAAAAATAATTATTATACAACTACATTTGGAAGACAATTGGGTTCATCTTGGGGCAGAGATATTACAAACATTCTCTAGTTATTAAAGAACCATATGTTTGTAGAAATAATCTCAATCTACACTTAGACAGCACACAGTTTTTAAAAGTCAATTTAACTACCACTAAACTAAGAAGCTGGAATTCTGGAGAAGAATGAAAGGCTGCTGAACTGACTCTTCCTCACTCATCTAACTGCACTGCCCTTCTGTAGCTGCAGACATTGCTACTAGTTATTATTATGATGATTATAACACAGCTAAAATTATTGTCTCAGGGGCCCGGCAGGATGGCTCAGTGGTCTAAAGCACCTGCTTAGGAAAGCTTAGACGGCTGTAGGGACCGCAGTTCGATCCCCAGCACCACATGCTGCGCCAGCCCTGCCCTCAGGGCAGGCTGAGCCAGCCATAAAAATAAATAAACAAACAAAAGTTCTGAAACAAGAAAAAAAAATAAAATAAGATAAAATTATTGTCTCAGAGAGTTTTATTAGAACATTTATTTTCTCTTGAAACATAGTTTACTGTACATTTTACCAAAAGAAATGATACATTAAATAGAAGCAAGAGCTTCTGCGAATCCTGTGGCATCTCAGACTATGAATATTATAGGGAACGCTGCGTGAGCTCTCTGTATTTTGTAAACTGCAAAAGTTCCTGAGCGGAATTTAAAGCCGGTGCATTTTGTGTTTTCTTCTCCCCTGTCTGGTCATCAGCTTCTCCCGTGTCTTTCTTTGTGCCATCTCTCACATTTATTTCTTTCCTTCTGCTTGCACTGTCACTTCTGCCCAGAACCTCATCACCTTATACCTGAGTTATTGCAGCAGTTTCTTTGCTCTGTTCTCCTTGCACCAATCCATCCTGCCTAGTCCTGCCAAATTAATCTTTTTTAAAGCACTGTTCTAATTATGCCACTTTCCTACTCCAAATTTTTCAATGGCTCCCCATCACTTGGAGGCCAAAGGCCAGAATCTTTAGCTGGAATCCGAGGTTTTGGTCACCTGGCCACACCCTTTCAGTCTGTCTTCTCCAGGGCACAAATCATCAAGACAATAAATGTGTTGCCCCCCAGCCTCCACCACAAGAGCTTTCCTGGCCAGTGCCCTCCACCCTCTCTGTCTAGGCTGGAGTTACATTTCTTTGGTGAGGCCTTTTGTATCACTTCAACTCAAAGCACTTACAGTGAGGCAAATGAAGCAGTCTTTTTGTATTTGTGTGTATTTGTTGGGCATTACATGGAGTTTAATGCAATATTATGTGCTTTTGGTGGCTTAATGTTTACTCTGTCTTTTCTCTCTAATTAATCTGTAAAGCTTTTAGAGGACAGGGATTTTTCAGTTGTAATTGTTTGTTAATGGTCCTTGCATGGAGGTATAAAAACACTGGCTATCAGTAGACACTTGTTTCATGAATGAGTGGAAAGGGTTGGTCTAGGTTGCTTGTAAGATTGGCATGAAAGCTGTCCAGTGGTATTTGTAACTTGTGGTTTTTCAAAACATAAATTTATGAATGAGAAGTAGATTTCCTGAGTTTGATAAATTTCTTTGCATTATTTTGTTCTTAGTGAACCTTTAATCACACAGAAATAAAAGCTGAGTATATTGAGTGTAAGGGTAAAATCTAACTTGGATGCACATCTGGGCAGTGGTGGAATAAATGCAACAGCTTATTAGGCTAACATTCTAAATGTTCCCTACTATCAAAGCTCCTTAATTTCTAAATAAAGCATGTCACTTCAAGAATAACTTAGGAGAAAAAGGGTAAGTATTATGTAGTCTGGAGTCTTTGTAAATGAGGCACACATTTTGACCTATATGATTCAAAACTCTGAAGAACATAGATTTTGGAACTCAGCAAAATCCGTTAGCCATCTCCATTCTGTTCCTTACCAGGTGTGCAACTGAACATAAATAACTCAAAGCCTCAGAATCTTAAATTCTTCATGAGGCAAAAGGGAATAGTATTAAAATGTAATTCATATGAAAAGCCTACAGTGAATGAACTCTTTTAAGCTGTTTACTGGGATGATGAATTAAAACCTTTTAGGGCACCTGGCCCAGCACCTGGCACATTAGCAAAGGGTGGCTATTAGTACTGTTTTTATTTTGAGAGTGCTTCTTTTTAATCTACTACCACCTGACCTCCCCCAAAATTATAAGGCATGAGGACTGGGGTCTAAATGAATCTGGATTTCATTTCTGAATCTACCACTTCCTAATATGCCAGTCTGTTCATTAACCTGAGTCTCAGTTTTCTTAGACATAATGTAACAAAGTCTCCTAACAGGAATCCTCTGATGACTAAGAAAAATCCATTTAAAAATGTGTAGCATACGGGAGCACTTCCCAAACGATAGAAGTTATAGTCACTGAGAGTAGATAGCAAGTAGGAGACAGAAAGTATTTCACTATTAGGTGTCACTACTTGGAAGAAACAAATATTTTTGTAGATACTATGTGCACAGTGACTCATAGTTCACCAAGTAACTTTGTTACTGAGGAATGAATTTCCTGAGACATACCCCAACTTAGCTGTTTCCCTTAAAACATTATCCTTGTACCCCATTCTGCCTTTAAAGTCCTTCATTAAAAATAAGGATAAACTACAAATGCTAAGGCCTTTATCTTTTTTATTTTAATTTTTTATTTTATTTTTTTTTCTTGTTTCAGAACTTTGTTATTTATTTATTTATTTTCATGGCCAGCTCAGCCCACCCCGAGGGCAGGGCTGGCGCAGCATGTGGTGCCAGGGATCGAACCACGGTCCCTGCAGCCACCCAAGCTTTCCTAAGCAGGCACTTTAGACCACTGAGCCATCCCGCTGGGCCCCCTAAGGCCTTTATCTTAAAAACTGCAACTATGTTGCTGACATAGGCCTATAGTTTTAGAAATACTTGACAGTTCGAATTAGCCAGATCAAATTGAACAATGTATCACAGATTCTACATTTGAGCAGTAGATCTTGGAGGCAGAGACCTCCTCTCAGTAGTCTTTGCTGAAGAACATGTAGAAGTGGTTTGTTAATCTCTGAGTTATAGAATACTGCTTAAAATAGCAGTTAAATAACCTGTTCTTATTCAAGCTAAAGTATTGTTTAAAAAAATCTAGTAGGTGGTACCTGAAACTTATCAAAACACACAGAGAAGAAGGAGCAAACATGGTAAACTTTCTTAAATCTAAGTAAATGTGCTACCTCACATACTGAGATTAAGACTGAATTATCTAAATCAAGTAAAGATGCAGTCAAGTGCTAAGAATCAGGAGGTACCTCACAGTTTTATAAGATTGAGCTATTTTTGCTATCACAATAACTAAAGCATATGTTTTTTTTTTTTTTTTTTTTTTTTTTTTTTCGCAGAAACAGGGATTGAACTCAGGCCCTTGCACTTGCCAGGCAAGCATTTATTCTACTGAGCTATTCCCCCAGCCCTGAAGCATATGTTTAATAACTCATTAAATACATTTATTTCCCTTCAACTTCTACAAGGTCAAAGCTGGACATTGGCTACAACCTGAAATACCATCAGTCTTTTTGAAAGATGTCTGGAAAGACAGGACCAAGAAGCAGCAGGCTGGAGCCTCCTGAGGCATCCAAGGTGTTTCAAAATTCAGAGCAAGAACTACACACGAAATATAAAACCCATGGATTTGTTTGAGAGTGACTTGACTTTCAGTGCTCCGAGCTTGTCATGCAAGCAGTTCACATAAGGCATAAGGCTCCGTATGCAATAGTCACAATTTCCAATGTTAGGCTCTATATCTGGTTCTTGGTTTAGTGATTATGATCACTATTTATTGATTTATTTTTTTGTCTTTTTGAGACAAGGTCTCTCTATGAACTTCAGGCTGGACTTGAGCTCATTTTTGTAGCCCAGGCTGGTCTCCAACTTGCACTGACCCTCCTGCCTCAGCCTCACAAGTTCTGGGATTACAGGTGTGTGCCACCACACCTGGTCTTGGCGGCCGGTTCAGGGCATCCAGGAGCGGGACCAGTGCTGGATGTGGTGCTAGGGACTGAACCGTGGTCCCTGCACTTGTCTCAGCTTGCCTAAGCAGGAGCTTTAGTCTGATGAGCTATCTCACCGGACCTGGGATAAGCTTTGCTAGATGTGCTCCCAGCATCTTTATGCTGGTATCGTGTTCTCATATTTTAGGTCTTTGTTTCTTTTTATTGTTTCCATCTTCTCCCCATCATTGACTGGGGGTTTCAAAGCATTTGAGAACTGTTTCAGGGTTTATACTTAAGGGCTCACAGCTATGGTTTTTATGTTTTTGATAGTTTTGATCATTTCAAAGCCATTTTACCCAGCAGCTATATTGGTCTTTTTAAGATGGAGATGAAACATGAAAAGGTCCCATGCTATGCCTGAAATCACTTGGAGCTAGAGCCAGACCACAGTACCCACCTCAGGACTTGGAGTCCAGGGCTCACTGCACCCCAAGACCACTGCATCATTTGTTTTATCTGAATTTTAGTTTCACTATTGGTAATGGGGATAACAATGCCTACTTAGTAGGTTTATGTTGAAAATGATTTAATGTGTTAAAACATAGAGCAAAGTTAAGTGGTCAACAAAGTAGGCCTTTCCCACTCCAACTTTTGGTGATGCTTCCATTAGTTCTGCTGAGGGTCTGAGAAGTCACTTTGTAAGGTACTCGTGGGCTGAGAAGACACAACATAAGCAAAGTACCAGTAGAGGGGCACAACTTAATTTCCCCAGCTATTTCGACCACATCCATCAAAGAGCTGTGTGGTACAGATGCACAAACGAAGAAGGTGCAGCCAAGATCACTGCAAGGGACAAAAACACAACTTGCTGCTGACTTGCAGCTGTAACAAGACTGCCAGGTGGCTAGCTGGCCACATGGCACAGAGTTCTCAGCAAATGCTCCAAAATAATTTCAAATAGGATACAACAATAAAAACTTGATTCCATATCAATTTCATAATTTCCTAGCAAATAACATAATTCATCAAATCCTAACATGCTAGTTTTATAGGCAATAACACAACACGGAGCACAGAGGCCGCACAGAGGCCGCACAGAGGCCCAACCAACGCATAGCAGAGCTGGGGTGAGCAGTGCGAGCCGGTTGTGAGCTCCTGCTGTGTTTCTCTTATGGTGCTCCTAGGTTGTAAAATGTCCCAGGGTATAATTGCCATGACAACACCCAGTTCTCCTTCAGTGAAACAGGACAGGATTTTAAACTCTGAATCCAAAAAATAAACAAAAATGAGTAAAAGCTATGACTCCATCTCATTTGAATTAAACTATAAAAAGACATTTTGATCTCCTTAAATAATTTTATATTTATAATACTTTTAAAAGGTGAACCTCAGCCTAATTGAATTCAAAACTATATGCATAGAAGTAAAATTAGTGAGAATTATTATTACGAGTGAAATTCTTAGTGTGAGTTTACCACTAGACATCTGTGTTTGAGTCAATGTTCAGATTGATACAACCAATCTGGGCTTTTGGTCAGACATTTCAGTCCTGATTCTGCAGGCTTTCATGTCTTCAGGCAGTGATCTGACCCCTTAGGGTCACAGTATTCCTGTCTGGGGAATGAAGATCATGCCATTTATTTTCTAGGATATGTTACAGAAGCTGAGATGGAGCATTCTTATAACAATTTTGAGTGTCTAATATATATTTGACTCTGAGCTCTTTTAAATCTAACTTTACTTAGCCTCCACACCAACCCAATGAAGTGGACAGCATCACTTATCTTCATTTTGGTGAGGAGGAATTAAGGCACATAAGTTCTAAGAAAATTCTGACAAGGTGACCCAGCTAAAGACTGAGTGAGAATTCAGACTCAGGCAGCACGGCTCCAGTGCATATGTCCTTAACCTCTTGGTTGTGTTGCTTTAATCCATCACTGCTGCTGTTACAGACTGTGATACACACAGACCTGATACGCAGATGCTAACATATACTAGACCCTGCCTCTTGCCAAAGTATATAGTTGCTATGCTGAGAAGACAGGACATACACATGCATAGATAAAAAACAACAGACCTGGGCAAATGCCAGAAAAAGGAATTACTACAAATTCTAGAGAAGTTTAGAAGAAGAGGAGATAAGCAAGATTGTGTAGTGGAGGGGAACTTGATTCTGGCTGCAGAGGATCAAGAGAACTAAAAGATGTGCAAAGATTTAGCCAGCTGTCCTTCTGTGAGCACCATGCCCGACACACAGCACATTTCAAGTCCATGATCATTCAGTTCCGAGGCAGAAAATGGGTGGTGGTGGGGGGGAGCAGGTAGAAGCACAGCAATTTGGGTTTTGGCACCTGGGAAGCAGAGCAAGGTAACAGTGGCAGAGAGGACTGGAAGGACCACAGATGGGGTCCAAGGCCACGTCCCATGGCCCACTCAGCCACACAAGGACCCTGCGTTACTAATCTGCTCTGTATTTAATCCAAGGAGGATGACATATCAAAATGGATGGCCACAAGACCGTTTGGAAAGTTAGCTCTGTGAGCACACTGGCACGACAGTGGGAGGTTTCCATTTCTTTTGCAGAATTATTTAAAAGTCCAGGAGTGGCAAAGGTCAGCTACTAGAGGCCTTGGGGGTTGCAGTGTGGCTTGTGTGTACACATGATGTCTCGTGGTGCCAACCCATGCTTTCTAAAGGCTGGTGAGATGGACAGCAGGAGCGTGGGGAGAAAGCAAGGAAAGTTAGAGAGGGGAAGGCACGAGCAGCCCGATGCCCTCCACACGTACCTACATTCAGACCCCTCAGCTATCCCGGTGGCGAGTATCCGTTGGCGTACATCCCATGGCCTCTTCTCACCTCTAGGCTGTCCTTTCGCTTATTCCTTGCTGGGCAGACTCTAGGGGTGGACCTGGAAGCAAAGTGATTTCCCAATTAGTCTTTTCATTTTTCTTCTCCATAGTAGCTCATTTAAATATTATGTGGAAGAAGTGCATTGTGGGTTTGCTTTCATGCACATCCAGGTCTTGCATGATATCCTTTGCTGATGGAGGTCAGAATCTGCCTTGGCACAGAGCCTTAGAACATGGCAGTGCAGCTCCTACCGGGGGTGGGCTGGCAACGGAAGCAGACACACACACCTTCATAGTGTTCTAACAGCAGACATTTGTTTCTTCTCTGGATGCTGTGATGTTTGGGTGGGAAGGATTAAATCAACTTTTCTTAAAAATGAGCTCGTGGCATCTCTGCAGATCTTTTTCCAGACACACAGAAACCCCAATATTGATCACTATAATCCTGGATACCACTAAGCAGTTGCTGCTTTTCCTAAGCTAAACACACGAGTGGGAGGCCTGGCTAACCGGCCAGCTGAACAGGGCACACGTGCATCTAAAGCTCAACTGCGGAGTCACTGTGCAGAGAGAAACAAGGCAGACATGGGAAAACTGAAAACACCACGGTGCCAAACACTTAAAAAAAAAAAAAAACTATCAAATTACTGTTTCAGATGACATCTAAATAGATTGTAGAAACCAAATACATCATTGTGACTAATATATGTTGAAAAAAAACCAAACACAAATAACCTAGAAATGCATCTTTCACTGGAATCTGTTGAATGTAAATATATTTGGAGTGCAAGGCAAAGCCTGTCTGTCTGTCTGTCTGTCTGTCTGTCTGTCTCTCTCTCTCTCTCATATACATGACCTTTTTCAAGAAAGGAAAATGGTCTAAAACTTGTATGCTTGCCTGGTAGAATCTAATATATCCATTCTCTGATGAATATATTTTTACAAATTATTTGTAATCATTCCACTTGAGCCCTTGTCACTTCTTCAGTCCACAGCCCTGATATTGCTAAGATTCCAGACAAGAAAAAAGTGAATCTCGTTACCTCAGGGCACAATAGCTGTAACCATGCTCACACAGTAGCTAGAAAAGAGGCTTCTTTGCTTATGAGAACTTGGCATAGACACAAGCCTGTGATCTTAATACAAAACAAAACAAAGACCAGCTACTCTGCTTCTCAATTTGCTTGATAAACTAGAATTGTTTGCAAAGACCCCAAATAAACAAAAATCACGATAATTATGAGTAATTAAAATGCTAAACTCAAGAGGGTACTCAACATTCATTATGCAGCAGAGCTCACCCTGAAGGTGAGCCTCCAATTAGTTCTGTTTTTACAACAGAAGAAAACGGTGACAACCAGTAATTGCAGGTATTTAGTTCAAGTAACAAAACAAGCCAACCTGCCTCTAAATCTACAGCTTCTCTCAGCTGGCAGAAGCCCTACTCTCTTTCAGATTCTTAGCAGCCTACAAATTCCACAACACAGGGAGAATCAGAACAAATGCCAGCACCTCTAAGCCCTGTGTTATCAGCTGTTCTGATAAGTGGTTGAGAATAGAAAGTGGGCTGGACGAGCAATTGGTTAGAAAACAAACTATTTTCAGGTAGATTTTACAAAACTTTAATGAAAGCATGTATAAACCTAATATGAAAACAGTATCGGGCTTGATACTAAATTTTAGTGACACTTAAAATATATAGCTATTTTGAAAAACATTCATATTCTCTTGCAATACCAAATGATATTTCAGTTACTGAGTTTCTTATTTTGCTTGTAGAACTAAAAAATGTGAAGGTAGATGAGGATAAAGAAGTCATGTTCTCTGGCTTGGATCTAAAATATCTAAAAGTGGTTAAGAGTTTTTTTTTTTTTTTTTTTTTTTTTTGCTCTGATTCAATATCAAATTGACAACCACAATATAAACAATGGTTAGCTCCTGCTGTTGTAGGCAGCCAATTTTAGATAGATTATAGGCAGATAGGGCCAGGCCCTGGAGGGCAATATGGAAAGCAACTTGACTATACAGCTTTGCAAGAGATAGGCACCCTACCTGTAGGCCAGTCCTTGAAACAACAGAGTAAAGAAATGCAGCCACCCACTCACTTAAAGTGAAACATCAGGGATTGTTATTCTAAATGAGTATCCATAGCCCTAAAAGAGCCTAAAGGAGCCAGAAACTCAACCCCAACAAAAGGAGCCCTTATTCCATATTCATGCTACTTGATGTGCTTCCTAATTTGCTCCTGATTTAATCAATTTTACCTGAACAGTGATGTTTATAATCTCATTGGTCGCCTATGACTTTGTTCCACCTCATGACCACCTAAGCAAGTTCCCCTAGTTTCACCTTAGGTCTGCCTTATCACAGGTTTTACCCTATATGACCCCTAAAAAAGACAATTTCCTGGGCAACCCACTAGGGTCTCCCTTCTGTTCCCCTCTTGGACAGAAGCTTTCTTTCCCAATAAATATTCTACACTTGATCTTAGCCAAAAGGCCGAGAAGTGATCCCCAATGAATATTCTATTCTAAAGCTCCATCTCGTTCCTAAAATTCATTCTTCGGTTTTAGAGAACACAAACTCGTTCAAGTATCTTTTCAGGCTAGGAGATCAGTTTTTCTTCCTGCATCACCACCAGCTACCACTTTGGAGGAAAAAATTTAGCCTTTCATTTAAGTAGAGGGAAGAACTCATTAGAAATGTGGTACAATTCATTTTGGAATGATACATCTTAAGGTAGCAATTCCACTTTTAATGATTAGTTACCTGCACCTTGTATTAATTAAAATGGTTATTTTAAATGCTTATATTTAATTTAAACATAGCTAAAGTTTAATGTTACTGCTTCATTTATTTGAAATTAAATTATGAAATAGTCCAAAAAGTGCTGTGAAATTTTAATATTAGAGCAGAAAGGATCAATTTTTCTCTTCTGTTGGCTTCACTGTGGGCAGAGGGAGCTGTTTGCATTGGTGTTTGCATTGGTTATAACCCCAGGACTTCTGGCATAGCTGAACACAGTAGACTCAAATATGGGCCTGTCCTTGCCATTTCCTCTGCACTAGGATGTGTGCTTCAACCTTCTAGGCAATAATACTCTCTAATGAGGGATGTGGTTAGTTAAATTGCAATGGGATCTAAGTTTTGGGAATTAATTATGGTCTTATTACATTTAGGAGAAACTTGTACTTTTAGCAAATGATTCATACGGGTATGACAATTGGTGTCGTGTCTCCTGACTCAGATTAATAAATGTAACAAGGGCAATTGTTGACTTTAATTTGCATTTTAATAAGCAGCAGGGCCTGTATACATGGGAACAAAGAGTGTTTGGTAGGGCAGAACAACCTTTCCTAGTTATAAAATCTGAGGAGACAACAAGGAATAGTGGTACATGTTTATGAAACATTGAATTAAATACTTGGCAAAATTGCAGGAGGATCTGAAAGTTCAAGGCCCACCTGGCAACACAGTGAGCCCATGCTTCAAGAGAAAGGATTGCTGGGGCTGTAGCAGAATTATCTGGAAGGGGTTTCCTGCTTCTCTGAGAAATTTTAGTCCTTAGAGTGCTTAGTGGGGCTAAACTATTGAACAACACACATTTGTCTATTCATGATGATTGATTCTAATTATTAGGTATTGAATGTTTATGAAGCATTAAGCTAAACACCCAAGGAGGTGGCATTAGAACCATTTTACAGATTAATGGCATGGGGACTGCAGAAGCTAAGCACTTCCCCAGACTCACAGTGTTAGAAAATGATGGAGGGAGGATTCGAAGCCTCCACCCTCAGCTCTGCAGCTCACTGTGCCTGACCTCCAGCTCATAGAGACAGAGAAGCCATTCTCTCCTGTGAGAGGTCCCAAGCACTCCTAGCACCTCTGGTAGCACCACCATCATGTCACCAGGAATGCTGCTCCTCAGCAGACTAGTGTGAGTCCATTAACAGGGAAAAAAGTAAAGGATTTGGTTTGGCCACTAGTAACTAAAACCTGTTTCTCCTTCATATTGCACTCCCACAGCAGGAGAGGCAGAAGCTCTTTTTTTTTTCAGTACTGGCAATTGAACTCAGGACCTTGAGTTTGCCAGGCAAATACTTACTCTTTTTTTTTTTTATTTCATTTTTTTTTCAGTGTCCATATTACTTTTAATAAGAAATAACAATGAGACAGTTTCAAAACACATTCGTAGTACATCCCCAATGATTAATATAATGCACATTGTCCTTGTAGTAGTTTTTGAGAATACAGGATGCAGACACAATAATTTTTCTAATCATTATTGGTATGAAAATTTCTTCTCATTGAACTAAGAGAAAGTAGTTGTATACATAGTACAACATTCCCATAATTGTAGTGGGTTATTGGCAGAACTGGCAATGTCAGAAGTTGATTTAAGCCTTTTACAGATCAGCATGCTGATCTAGCTTTAGTTTTTATGCTTCATGGTTAAACTTTTCTGCTGGGTAGTTAAGGGCAAGTTAAAGCAAGACCTGTATAACAAAACATGTGACTTTTGTGTCTGACAAGGTCAGTCAAATCCTCTCAGGATTTATCTTGAAACCATGTACAGTGCTTTGTAGAACTGTCAGTGTCAGCTGTCTGGATGAGTCATGGCCATTGCTTGACCAGTCTGTTCTCTGTGAAAGCCTGAGAGAATGTTTTCTCTCTAGGTGACTCTCCTTAGGCACACTATACATTGTTGATCCCTTTCCTCTGTGGCCCCATAATCTCACTAAGCTCTTCTTCTGTAGGGTTAAAAACATAAGTTTATAGACCAAAAATTTGAGAAAAAGAAGGGCTATAAGGACAACCAATATTTTGGTCCTAGCCCTTCAAGGTCAGTGAGGACTCAGGACAGAAGAGAACTTGTGCTGTAACATCCTATAACTCAGTGGTGTCCCAAACTTTCTGTTCAAGCAAGTGCTTTTTCTACTGAGCTTCTCCAGCCTGAGGCAGAATCTTAATACTTCATTAGAGCTTAGGCTCTCTGTGCTCCATAGAGGCATTTGTTCTCCCATTCTCTGCCATCAGGTCAAACTTTGTGCATCCCCTCTGGCTTTTGAAGATGTTTATACTTTTAGTTATCTAAACTGAGAGCAAGCTACAGGTTGAGAATCAGTGCATGAGGAAGGCCACACTAAGTATTTCTCTCCTTCCCATACCATCCCTTTGTGTCTTCCATGTAACTTTAAACAACAGAGCATCAAAGCTGCAATGTGCTTCTGTTTCTTTCAGTCATTCTCCCAACCCTCACTGAAGAGCTTTCATAGTTTCTCTTATATGAGAAACCCAAAATAGAAATAGAAAGCAAAAGAAAGCAAGATCATTATGTATTACAACATCTACTAATAAAAATGCAGTAATAATCAAAGACCTAGAACTAGATTCATTCTTTGCAAAGTTCGTGGCTGGTAAGTACAAATATCCCTCTAGCCAGAGCAAACAATATTGGGATCAAAACCACCTGTCTACTAATTTTCGATTTAATACTGCAAGCATCATCCATTAGCAGAACTCTGGACATTTTCAGAAGGTCCAAAAGATTGAGACCACTGCAAGCACTCTTCACAGAGAGGAATTGTTTGAGGCATAAGACATGGTCAATATACAGGTATATCAAATGTTAGGCTATCAATATGATTATTATTATTATTATTAATCTGTTATTTACTTTTTTTGATACAGGGTCTTGTTATGCAGTTTAGACTTATAGTAATCTTCCTGTCTCAGCCTCCCCGTGCTGGGATTACAGGTGTGCATACCATGCCTGGTTTTGGTGGTTGGCTTGGTGCCCAAGGCTGGCACAGCATGTGGTACTAGGAATCAAATTTGGGTCATTGAGCTTGCCAGGCAGGAGGAGCTTAGACCGCTGAACTACTCTCTCAAGCCCAGATTTTTTAAAATAGGAAAGTAATAATGATTTTTATATTGCATATTGTCAACTTTAAAGCATTTGTCAGGCTAAAAGATACAGGCATGAAAAATTGACAAAGAATATAACTACTCCTTTCAAAGAATTAATAAATCAGCAGTACAATTATCTTAGCTATCTTTTGTATAGATAGATAAGAGATTTTTTTTTTAAAAGCCCTTGCTTCTTTTCTCCTTTCGTCCATCCCTGTTGCTCTTACCTTTTGAATAGTTTCTTTTCCTTTCACAATGTCCACTGTGCCTTTTGGATCTTATTTACTTTTTCAGTTTCTTACATTAGGGAGACAACACAAAACTTGCACATGGGAATCTGATTTATTTCTCTCATGAGTATGGTCTCTAGTGGAAATCAGCGTGGAGATTACTCAAAAACTAAGATTGGAGTCCTGTTTAAACCAACGATTGCTGTTCTGATTACTTTCTCAGAAGACTTAAAAACTTACCACAATGACATATGTGCACTCTTGTTTATAGCAGCACAATTTGTCATAGCTGAATCTTGGAAATAACCCAAATGCCCATCAACCCAAGAATGCATAAAAAAGATGTGATATTTTTATACAGTAGAGTACTACTCAACTATCAAGCAGATAAAGTCAAGTCTTTGTTTGTATTTTAGGGAATGATCTTTAGAGTGTTCAGGGTCTCACTACTAGATTGGACTCATAGTGATTTTCCTGTGTACAGCCTCCCAAGAGCTGAGACTACAGGCTTGTGCCACCACACCCAGTCTTCACTGCCGTCTCAGCATGCCCCAGAGGCAAGGCCAGCATGGCAGGCCTGGGTATCTGAGTCCTTTATAGATAAATGGACAACTTGTTAATCTTGTCAAGGCTCTAAATACCATCTGTCTTCTCATTCTTTTCCATCTACCATTTTGCCATGGACTAAAATACCTGAAAGAGATAGTGTGGGCTGCTTCTTCAGAAACTATTTGGAGACTTTAATTCTGTGTTTCATCTACCAGAATGGGAAATGCAGATGGCATGGCTGGTGTTTTTAACAGATAAGGGAATATAATATACAGAGTCTACCTGCAGACTGAGCCAACCACGTCATCATTGTACTATGAGAAATTCTGGTAGGTCTGAAAAAGAATCAATTTTGAGGAGCATCAGGGGTGTTTTTCTTTTATTTCCCACCCGTGTTATCACTGAATAGAACTGATAATTTTTTTGGGGGGGATAATTTTTGGAATACAAGTCAGTAGGTAAAGGGTAA
The DNA here is from genome assembly GCA_004027025.1 of Myocastor coypus. NCBI lineage: Eukaryota > Metazoa > Chordata > Mammalia > Rodentia > Myocastoridae > Myocastor > Myocastor coypus. Next base: position 19,477 of record PVJA010016895.1, on the reverse strand, counting down.
ATGAAACTGACTGTGTGATTGGCGGCAAGTTCAGGTGTGTTGTGTTCTTTGTGTTTGCTCTGGAATGTTAAACAGGTCGAGTTCTTCTAAAAGAAAACATTTTATTCAGAACATTCTTCCATGAAAGACTCAGGACAGTCACATGTAACTTTGAGTTTAAAATGTAGACTTCTGGGGGTTGGGAAGACAGCTCAGTAGAGTAAGTGCTTACCTGGCAAGTGCAGGAACCTAAGTTCAATCCCCAGTTCCAATCCAAGTAAATAAGTAAGTAAGTAAGTAAATAAATAAATAAATGCAGACTTCTAATAGGAGCAGCAAGGATGGGCAGAAGAGGCAGGAAGGACTTTTGGAGACTAACATGTCACACCTCGAGTCATGAATGTCTTACTTTCTGTGGTGCTACTGAGAACTTTAGGGAAGGCTGCAGCTGGGAAAGGAGAAAGCTTGAAAGCAGTATCTGTTAGTGGGACAGGGAAATGGGGCTGGAGAATGCAACACATTAGGAATACTGTGAGGGCCCAGCGAAGGATGGTAACAATCCATGCACTCTTGAGAGGTCCTCACACTCAAACAGCCATGGATTATGAAATTATGAGTAGGACAAACTCACGGAATTGGTTCAGAGCTGACCTCCCCAGACTGCCTCTGAAGGATGGCTGGCCTTTACTTAAACTACCAAAATGCCATCAGGACAAGACTGCTTGTTTCATAAATGTATTTGGCTCAGGAGAATGGTGGGTGGGATGGGGAAGAGGGTGTGAGAGACAGAGAGAGGGAACAAGCTACTCACGTGGAGAGATGTCAAGCTCTTATTTTCAAAGTTACCTCAACAGCACTTTTCTTAAGCTATGGTGGAAAATATGATGCATTTATAGAAGGCCACCTTCCACAGCAAAAGTGACGCCAGAACAAGTTTCAGTCTCTCATAAATTATGCAACACAGCTGCTCCTCGTTTTCTAGATTAGTCCTGGAATGGATGAGCCACGCCCTATAAAAAAGATTTGTTCTCCATATTTTCAGTCTTCAGCCTTCAGGACTTAATTCTGCAACTCTTAGGCAAACCCTTATTTCAAGATATCATGAAATATTTCTCCAGGAACACAATGAAGTTGTTTGTCCTGGCTCTATTTTAGGCTTTCTGGGGTCATCATGTGAATAATAGCAGAAAACAATTTCAGGAACAATAGTAACAATGAATAAATTAAAGCACAGTACATATATTTTCCATCGGTAAAATAAATTTGTTGGGGCCCAGTGGGATGGCTCAGTGGTCTAAAGTGCCTGCTTGGGGAAGCTTGGGTGCCTTCAGGGACCACGGTTGGATCCCAGGCACCACATGCTGCGCCAGCCCTGCCCTTGGGGCGGGCTAAGCCAGCCATAAAAATGAGTGAATAAACAAACAAAGGTTCTGAAACAAGAAAAAAAATAAAAAATTTAAAAATAAATAAATAAATAAATAAATAAATAAATAAATAAATAAATAAATTTATTTGTTTTACTGAGCTGCATTTTTATCTCAGGAGCCATCCTCCCACCTCTGCCCCTTTCCAAAACGCTTGTCTAGAACAATTCGCTTTTCAAGAGTGTTGCAAATTGATTCTAAGGAATTTGGGTTCTCCACACTCTTTTCTAGCAACATGCTTTTATTTATTTATTTATTTATTTATTTATTTATTTATTTATTTATTTATGTCAGATCAGCAGAAACGATGTGAAAACACCTGTCATAGTAATTTTAAATGTCTATCATCTACCAAGTTATACATAAAGAATCCGTGGTTGCAATGTGATCCTTGAAAGAAGGCTCTTTTTTTTTTTTTTTTCAAAAAAGACAATCAAATGCTATCAAAAATATGAATGAATACCTTGTAAGAAAAAGCCCCTGGTATCATTTGCAGAAACCTACAGGTTTTATTTTTAATTATTAATCAGAACCAAAGAACATTTCTGAAAGAAAGTCTTCAGTTCACACATACAGAGATGCATTCATTCCCGCTCACCCACACATAGGTAAGGGCATGGCCCCGCGGCTACCGCCGCTGAGGTCTGACACTCAGCCACACAGAAACAGCATTACTGAATGTTCCCTTGATATGCACGACAAAGAAAAAGTCAACTCCATCACCCAGGCCACCCTCGGAAAAGTGAAAATGTATAATTTTTGAACATGTATGGTTTTCTTTTTAAGCGCTGAGAAAGGCTGTGTGTAAGGAATCTATTTTATGTCCTATATACCAATTCTTTTCTTAAAATTTAATAACTGCTATAATTTTAAGTAATCATATACATTAATAAATATAGCAATCATGATATGATATGAAATACTTGGGCTTTCTATTTTTTATTTTTTATAATTAATATATTGCATGTTATAGTCTTCATCATAGCTGTTTAGAGTACAAGATGCAGACATAATTTCTTGTCTAAATATCATTAGTGCAGATCTTTCTTTTCATTGCACAAAGAGAAATTAGCTGTATATATAGTCTAATAGTCCATAATAGTAATGAATCATCAGTTTATCTGGCATTATCAGAAGCTGCTGACTTCAGCCTTTTACAACTCAGCATATTAATATGGCTTTCCTTTTTATACCTTGTGGTTAGACTTTTCTCCTGGACAGTTAAGACTACGATAAAGCAAGACCTATATTACAAGAAAATATGTAACTTTTGTATCTGACAAGATCAGTCAGGTGCCCTTATGATTTACCCTGAAACCATGTACTGTAGTTTGCAGAACTTTTGTCAGTGTCAGCCATCTGGACAAATCATGGCCATTTCTCGACCAGTTTGCTCTCTGTGGAAGCCTGAGAGAACCTTTTCTCTCTAGGTGACTCTCCTTAGGTACACTATGCACCATTGATCTCTTTCCTCTGCAGCCCCATAATCTCCTTGAACAGGAAATTTGGGACTCCACTGAGTTATAGGCCATTACAGTACAAATTCTTTTATGCCCTGTGTCATCATTAACGTTGAAGAGCTAGAGCCAAAATATTGCCAATTCTTCCCTGTGGTCTTACATGCCCTCAGCCCTAGGAGGTGGTGGGCTCCTCAGGTGGTCGCACTGCGCAGTCACGGTTGCTAATTCTGCTCTCCAGCCTTGGCGTGCTCGGTCATTCAATGACAGCCTCCCTACCCATTTCCATTATGGTCCTCTGTGCAGCCTCATTTCCCCCAACCCAGCCCCAGTCCTTTCTCTTGCGCCGTGTCTCCCTATCCCATCCCTAACCCATATGGTTCTACTGTAGTGTGACACTAAGTCTAATAGCCAGACTCAATGGTGCAAGTTTGTTTCAAATTGATGGTGACATCTATTATCTGAAGAGAGTGACACTTGAAATAACCGGCAGTGGACACCTGCATTCTCAGGGGCACATTTTCCTTTTGAGTTTCTTACATTCCCTACTTAGACTTACAGTAACAGAATGAAACACTATCAGAGCCATGCCTACAGGGGTGACAACTTAAAAAGTATAGTAATACTCAAGTAGGCCTAGAGTAGATGGATCTAACCACCCTGCAAAGCACCATATTCTATGGCAGGGCAGCTAAAGCTAGCAACATCTAACCTTCAAAAAAAAAAACATAAATAACTTTGTTGATGATACTGTGTTTCTGAACTACTATGGCACACTGTAGCACCCTTTGTCAGTGTTTTACTCATTTCACAAGAATAAAAATGAACATTGAGATCTTTACTCTGAAATGTGTTTCTAGAATTTATCTTAAAAACAAATGACTCAGGCCTGTAAGAGGTGTCCTGGTTATAAAAGAATTTATTTTTGTAACAGTCTGTTTGCTACTTTAAATGCTCTATTTGTTTGGCATTTTAAATTTATATGTGCCACTAAAAGGGACAAAATGTAAAGTCATACTTTTTCAATGAAGGAAAATTGCTGAAATAACAGCACTTCTCTGTAGCTAGCCCAGAGGAATGCACTTATATGGGAAGGAAAGAAATACAAAATTTATTTAAATATGAAAAAAATTTGGAATATGTCCAATTTTCTTTCAGTATTGTTTCCAGTTGTTATTTATGTACCACATTTACTTATTGTTTATGCTTTGCAAAAATACTTTCTTTCTTTTACTTAAATATGCAATGATAGACAGCTGACACCAGTGCTTTCGTTAGCAGTTTTGATGCTGGATTTTATGGGAATGAACACAGCTTGCCTGAAAATAATAAAAGAAAATAAAGCATATTTCCAAAGCAACACATGAACAAACTATTTTACCAAACAGCCCTGAAAAACATCTCTTGGAGAATGGGCTTTTAGATGTGGAAATTCTTTATTAGACCTAACCCTACCCATTTACCATATCCACTTACCAAGCAGCCCTGTATTTGGGTAACAAAAGCGTGACAGATGCCACAGATAGCACGGTAAGGGGCCATGAGGTGAAGCAAAATCTCTCCAATTATTTATGAAGTATGGATTTACTATTCAGCTCGGGTTCTGAGACAAAAGGGAAAGATGAATGGTTGCAAGGAAAAGAGGGCCACACAGACGCACCAACCATCGAAGGTTCGCAGAGCTTCCACGAACGGTAAAAGAGCAAGCTGGGTATGATGGTAAGGCCTGCACTCCGGGAGGCTGAGGCAGGAAGACCATGTCAGAGCTGTCTCAAAAAAAGGGCGGGGGGACTTGAGAACTAGCTCAGTGCAAGGCCTTAGGCTCCGTCCTCAGTACTGAAGTCTTATCTTTTTCAAGATGAGAGAGAGAATAAGAAGTTGGACGATACATTATACAAAATGAGTCAGTCTTGAGGTTTTTTTTTTTTTTGTATTTTTGGGAAGGGTCTACAGGGTGTTCAGGGTCTCACTACTCGATCACTCTTAGTGATTTGCCTGTTTACAGCCTCCCAAAAGCTGGGATTACAGGACTGTGCCACCACACCCAGTCTCAATTGCCTTCTCAGTGGGCCCAGGGGGCGGGGCCAGCACAGCCAGACCACAGATCCAACCCCAGGTTGCATTTTTGAAAAGAAGCAATAGTTACCATATACAATATGGCAATAATTTTAATAGTATGTGATTATTTGCATGTTTTCTCAAATATTTAGCCCATTCGTAGCAGGAGCGGTACGCCCTGTGCAGAACAGGTCCTTTCTGGCTGCAGCCACGGCTGGGAGGCCGCTGATACCAGCTGCTTCCCACGGCCACTTCACCGCAGACTAGAAAGCCCAAAAGGAGGTTTCCCACCCCAGTGCTGCCGATCTGCTCACTGCTCTGTACTTAGCAGCTACACCCTTGCCTGACAGATAGTAAGTGCATGATAAATATTTAGGATCTGGAAAATGAATGCATTTCAGATCCTAAGTTTGTAACTCTGGCTGCTATCATAGTTTCAAGTTCATTGAGGTGCTAGTATATGCCAAACTAATCATTTGATTCATTATTCTTCATAATAGCTCTGTAGTAAAAGCTGTATTTATGGGTTAGTAGTGTTCAAGTTAGGATAAGAGAGTGAAGTGACTTAATAAAATCTTGCAACTTGCAGAAGATAGAGAAAAAAAGTAATTTTTTAAAATTCCAAAGCCTAAGTGCTTAATTTCTGTGCTGAACACTGGTTTGATCCCAGTGAGGAGGAGCCAGGCTTCACCAGCAGCTCCAGAGCTGCCTTGAATTCTGGCTCAGTTCTTATCTACATCCTGCTCTGCTTCTGGCCTCAGCGATTGCATACTGCACGGCTAAATATTTGAGAAAACATACAAAGAATCATATACTATTAAAATTATTGCCATATTGTATATGGCAACTATTGCTTCTTTTCAAAAATGCAACCTGGGGTTGGATCCCTGGGCTGGCTGGGCTGGCCCCGCCCCCTGGGCCCGCTGAGAAGGCAATCGAGACTGCGTGTGGTGGTGCATTCCTGTAATCCCAGCTGTTGGAAGGCTGTAAACAGGCAAGTAAACACTACGAGTCTGACCTAGTAGTGATTTGGCCCTGCGGTGCCCTTGGCACAGTTTCTGGTGGCGGCCCAGTCTGACTGGGCTGCTGGAACAGAGGACTGCCGACGCGGTGACTGAAACAGCGTGCGCTTATCTTTTCCTGGGGCTGGATGTTTCAAAGACTAAGCCAGGTCAGGGTCTCTTCCTGGACTGCAAATGCCCATCTACTTACTGTGTGTGTTCATGTGGCTCTACATGGGTGGGTCCTCGAGGACAGGGATGTTTCTCTCTTTATTTTTACCATTTATATATTTTGGGAGGATAAGATTTCACTGTGTAGACCAGGCTGGCTTGGAATTTGTGGTTATCCTCCTGCCTCAGCCTCCTGAGTGCTGGGATTATAAGTATACAGGTGTGGATCTGGCTCTTTCTTTTAAAAAGTCATCAATTTATCAGATTAGAGCTCTGTTATTAGATCTGCATTTAACCTTAATTGCCTCCTTCTATCTCCAAGTACAGTTACATTTGGGGTGTAGGTCTTCAACATACAAGTCTTGGGGGATACAACTTAGTCCCTAGATATTGTTGTGAACTGACTTACCCAGAACGTAACAACCAAATTCTTCCATTTCTCTGCTTTAGCTGCATAACTCACTATCACATTTGCTAGAATAACTCTTTGCTGCCTGTTTGCTTCATGTAATGTTTTTATCTCAGTAATTTAGAGGTTAAATATGCATAGCTAGGCCAAATGTCTATTGAATTTGAAGAAATGTTGAAATTCTCTCTGTATCTAAGTCCTTCTGTTGAAGGAAAGACTTTTCCAACAATAATCAGACCCAATTGAACAGGGAAAAAAAAAAAAAACCTACAACAGTCACTCTTTCTTTGGTAGCAATGGCATTGTTGTCTATGCTTGTGACATGAATAGTTCACGAGTGATAGAGACTTTCTTAGTCATAGATAATTTTTCCTCAGGAAAGAGAGAGAGAGAGAGAGAGAGAGAGAGAGAGAGAGAGAGAGAGAGAGAGAGAGAGAGAGAGCCCATGCTATCTTGTGCTGTAAAGTTCCTATTGGTAACAGATATCTTTACATGTTTTAATTGTTTTACATAGTAAGATACAATAGTGGATTTATTTTATACAATATTATAAACTACTCAACCATAACAGTCAACAGTAAATGTAAAGTCATTATTTAAAACAAAATGACAATAAGCACAAGTCATATTTATGATACTATATATAGGAGCTCCTTGGAAATATTGTAATAAGTTATCAGTATTAGATTTTCATGCAATTATCTGTGTGAATGAAATGTAAATAATTTATTTTAGAAGTTAATATAAAATTTAAAAGAGCAACCATTTTTGCTATGTTTTCTTTCATTGTCTAACAAAGAACATTTTCTGTTTTGAGGAAATACTATGAAAACTAATTTTTCAGTTTATCCAAAAGACCAGCCTCTCAAGGAAAATTGTCAAGAAAAATCCTAGATAAGGAACTTGGAGATTTAAGTCCTTATTTTGCCTTTGCAGTAACAGACCTGGGTGGATGACTTAACCTCCTGGTACATGAGTTCTCCTCAAAGAGATCAAATAAAATTAGCTGAGCTTTGAAGTCCTTAGAGGTCCTTCCAGTCTGTGGTTCAAGGTGGCTATTCCTGTACTAGAGTCAGTGGAATTCTCCCCATGAGCAAAGAAGACAGAAAGATTATTTCAGAGGAATTTCACAGGGTCATGCTAGCTGACCTTGTCATTATTAAGCAGTATGATCCTGGCAGCATCTTGCAGTTACCTGAGACTATAGCAATGATGTTTTATGTGTTGCATTCTGAGTATCACAAAGTACCCAGATTAAATTTTATTTCTGGGTGTGCCTATGAAGAACTTTCCAGATGGCATTTACATTTCAGTTGAAGAACTCAGTAAAGTAGCCTGCTTTTTCTAAATTGAGTGGGTACCACCCTGTAGGTTAAGGATCTGAATAGAACAAAAAAAAAAAAAGAAAGAAAGAAAAATGAAGATTTATTCTCCCTTTCCTGCCTGTTTCAGTGGGGGCACTAATTTTCTCCTACTCTTACACTGGAATTTATACGCTTATCTCCCCTGATTATCAGGCCTCGAGACTCAGACTGGGAAAACACCACTGGTTTTCTTGAGTTTCTACCTTTCTCACTATGGCCTTCTTTAGCCTCCATATTTGCAGGAATCAATTTCTCATCCTGTGTGTGCGGGGTGTGTGTGTGTGTGTGTGTGTGTGTGTGTGTGTGTGTGTATGTGTATAAAATCTCCTACTGGTTCTTTTCCTCTGAAGAAACTTTCCTACTACAGAAACTGGCCCTGACAAGTTGGGTGTTCTTATAACAAAATATCTAAAAAAATAGGGAAGTGCTTTTTGAAACTGGTAAAACATACTTTGAAAGGATTGTGAGGCCCTTAAGAAAGAATATGAAATGGGCATGGTGGAACTGCTCAAGATCATCCTAAGGGCTAAGGGGGAAATGAGAGAAGCAGAGGAAGTTCCCATCTCACCTACAGAATATGCAAACAATCAGTTACAGAACACTGGCAGAAATATGATAGTTACAGTCACTATGACAGGATCTCAGGTGAAGATGAGTTATATATTAATGGAGAACACACAATTCTTGTTATAAAGTGATAATGAATTGCTTAAACCGTACTCATGTTCTCATGTTTTGTGGAAGGTAGGTCTTAGAAGTAATGAGATTGGCATTTAGGTGAGAAGATCAAATCGTGGTTTACTTCTTTCTGACTGCTCAAAGTAAAATATAGAAAGTAATGACTTGAATGTAGAATTATTAAACAAAAAGGAAGCAGAACTTAAATATTTCAGAAAAGTCTTGGCTTACTGACATGGGAAAAGAAAATGGCAAGAATATGATGGGTGTGTCCAAAAGACAGCTTCACGGGGAGAATAGGATAAAGGGTAAAAATGCACTGAAGCTGCCACTCGGGAGGAGCCTTATGGATCTGAATTTAAGGGTAAGAAGTGAAGGATGGTTGCCAGACACAGAAAAATACCATAAAGCCAGGGGTCAGGACACACAACTGTAATCAGCACTTCACACGACTGAGGCAGAAGAATCACCATAAACTCAAGAGCAATTTGGGCTACACAGTGAAGTCTAGCCCAGCCTGAGCTATCAAGCAAGACCCTGACTCAAAACGAAAAAAAAATGTTATTACAAAACAGTGTTCCTAAAGGGTATCACCTACTTTTATTCACTATCCTGGCTACTGTGTGGTCCAATGAGTTTGGAAACTGATGATATTTTTCATCCCCATTTAAAAACATTTTCTTAGCCAGGCATGGTGGCTCACGCCTGTAATGTCAGCACTCAGGAGGCTGAGGCAGGAGGATTGGTGCAAGTTCGAGACCAGCCTGGGCTACAAAAGTGAGCTCAAGGCCAGCCTCAACTGCATAGTGAGACCCTGTCTCAAAAAGACAAAAAACAAAACAAACCAAAAAAAAAAAAAAACATTTTCTTATATTGGGCAATTCTTATTATGTAGAAGTAGGACCCTTGGACTAACTTTTAAAATCTCTCCTATTTTCTCTCTCAATGCTATTTTGCTATATCTGCTGAGAAAAGAACTCAACTTCACTTTAAGTTTTTCATATCCACTTTTATAACTTTAATTTCCAAGTCTGTTTTTGTTTTGCTTTCTAAATGTGACTCTTGTATAGCATATTCTTTTCCTGGGAAAAGAACTAAGAACTTTACCTATGCCCCTCATCCATATTTCCTTTAAGGTGTCACTGTCTTTGTTAAATTAGATGTATTCCTGAAATTTGTTGAACTAAGCTTCTGAGAGAAGGGCTGCTATGTGTGAAGGATCACCTGTGGACCTCCTTCTAGGCTAATCTGGCCAAACCACAGCTTTCCAGAATCTCTGATCTGAAGCTTTTCATCTGTGGCTGATGACCATGCCTCAGCAAAGACTGGGTGAATTTCCTCCCAGAAGAAACCCTGCTCCAGTCCAGTAGGGAAGAAAGCTGGGATTCTTAATAATCTATAGATGAACCAACGGGTGCATTTATCTTTAGTGTGTTTCCAATTCTCCTTTCTACCCACTGCCCCCATGTCTGCTGACCATCTGTTTCTCCCTAGTCCTGAATAGAACTTCAGTTTCCCAGCTGCATGAAGGAGTGCGGGTGTCTGGCAGGTGACTAGCTGGTCTCCATCAATCTTCCTGTTATTTATTTTTCTCACCCTCAACTCTCAGTTCCAGAGATCCTCACCTTGGCTACCTCCCAAGCCTCTGAGAGTCCTCTGGCAGAAACTGGATTACTTCTGGACTCTGCCCACTGTTGGTTTTAGAATTCAGCATGTCAGGTTTGCTAACCTGGTTTCTATGATTCCATCTGCTCCGGCCTAAAATATTTGCTGCCATATCCTCACTCTATGCTTTTTGGCCTCTCTCATGTGTGCTATAAAGAAATCTTTTTCTTTCAGCTTAGCTGCTTCACACGTGTCTTGGAAGGTAGTTACCACACCATTACTAACTTATGTCCCAAGGCATCCTCCACAGGACACAGGGCTAGGAACTTAGAGGGCTTCTCATAAATACCCTCTAACCCAGTGAAAGAATCATCACCAAGTGTAATTCTGTTCATTCTTCTGAGGAGGAAAAATATCTGCCAATTAAACAGTCACTGGATTGATTCTATGTATATGTTTCCAAATATAAGGTATTAATCACTCTTTGACATTTTAATTCAAAGCTATACATGGAGCTCTTTAGAGTCCCGGAACTTCACAATTCTGAAGATGTGTTGTAGGCCCCCATGCACCATCTAGACAGAATCAGAGTGTTGGTCTCCACTAAAGCCAAATGCCAAAGAGCTCTCTGCGGCTGATGCTGCCATCTGTCTGGCTGCCATTTACCATTTATATTAGTTCTTTGAATAGATCCTTGGGATAGTGAAGGTCACTTTATTGTGCCCTCTGAGTATGGAGTCATCATGAATCTCAAACTGCAGCTGTGGTCAAAGAGAAAATGACTTCATCTGTTGACAGATGCCCTTGGTCTAGGCTTAATGGCGGCCTAATAACATTAAATGTAGAAAATAAGGGACAAAGAAAAACACAACTCACAGAAGGATCATATTGCATACATAGTGACAGTCTTCCCTGTTATGGAAAGTTATTCAAAATGCATTGTCCATGCCCTGTATGTTCTCATTTTCCTTCTCTATCCTACATTATTTTCACTCATAAACATTACTATAAAATGAAAAATATATTTAGAATTGTTCATTATTTTTGCTCAATTCTACTCTATTATCTAGTAATACACAGTGCTATATAATTAGACTTTCCACACTACCTGAAGAGAAAATGCAAGAAATAAGAAACCTTGCTTTATTAGAAAAGTACTTGAACAAGTAGCTATAGACAGTATTACTCATCCTGGGCCAGTGAGATGGCTCAGGAATCTAAAGGGTCTGCTTAGGCAAGCTTAGACAAACACAGGGACCGAGATTCAATGATTCCCCACACCACATGCTGCGCCAGGCCCACCCCCAGGGTAGGCTGAGCTGGCCATAATACATATATAAATTACATAGATACACACATATCTATATATATATACATATATATATCTTATTTGTCCTGAAGTAAATGCCACATTAGAGGCAAGGAAGGACAACTTTAGAAACAAATCCCATGAGAACATGAGGACTAGGAAAGGAAAGAGAAGAGGATGAAAAAGAAGAATTAATACTTTTTAAAAGAATTTTACTTATTTTATTTTATTTTGTTTTCTTGTTTGGGAACTTTTGTTTGTTTGTGTATTTATTTTTATGGCCAGCTCAGTCTGCTCTGAGGGCAGGGCTGGCGCAGCATGTGATGCTAGGGATCGAACCTCGGTCCCTACAGCCGCCCAAGCTTTCCTAAGCAGGTGCTTTAGACCACCGAGCCAACGTGCTGGGCCTGAAAAAGAGGAATTAAGATGTGTGTTGTACATGCACTAGCTCCCCAAAAAGAATGTAATCATGTATTGCAAACATATTGTAATAAAAAATAGAAACTGAAAAAATATACCTTTAAGAAAACAGCCACTGTAGAGTGTAACTGAAGTTGCCCAAGGACATCTATCTCTGGACTCCCCAGGCTTGCTTTTTATTCTTTTCTTCCAGCCCACCACATCCAAAACCCCTTAACAATACTATAAAACCATAAATTAGCTTGGATGATAAAGGACGGGAACTTGACTTGAAAACAGAGGAATAGGTTGAGAGAGTTCAAGGAATATTTTAGGTAAAGCATCTTAAAAACAAAACAAAACAAAACAAAAATCAGAGCCTGGGCCCATGTTTCTCACTTGTAAGAAGGGCCTTTATCTTTCTGTTGGGGATCATCTTTTACTCCTGCAAATCAAAAAGGAATTTCCTGTAAATTTACAAATTCCACAGACACCTCACCCTTACATATAAGTATCTCACATTCCAGGCTATGGTATGCTACTCCCTGGAGGACCTCCTTGAGGACAGACTTACATTTTGCCTAATAAACTTCTTTCCACCCCTTATAGACGTAGCCTGAAAATGCTTTTCTTGTGTTTCAAGTCCTAGAACCAGCAACTTGTTCTATTATTTGTTTTCAGGACCTCTTTGGACTCTGCCCAACTGAGCCAGGAGATAAAGGTGCGACCCACCAACAGGGGCAGTAGGTGTGACAGCAAGCGCAGAACAGCTCCTGAAGGTCTGCACATGGAACCAAGCAGAGGGCGCAATCTGCAGGTCCTTTCCTGTGAATTGAAGCAGTTTTCTGACAGGGTGGCCTAGACCCCACATCAGCCTGACAAGTAGAGGATACAGACAGCCACCATTTTCCTATGTTTGCTGCGGTCTTTTTTTAAAAAAAAAAAAATAGTTGTCTGCAGTCCCCCTGTAGCATGTATACTTACTTTTTGATTTTTAATCGAAGTGGCTAGCACATGCTCTGCAGAGCATATTTCCTTCCTTTTCATGCCTTTAAATGTAAAGTAAATGTAAAACCTCACTAAACTCTCCACTTGTCTTTGCCATTTTCCTTGCTCAGGACAGAAAAACAAAAGTGTATACGCCACCTCAAGGAGGAGACTCCACACCTATATCCCAGTAACACAGTGACAGCTCTGCTTTAGCTATAAGCTCCAGGACCGTCATCGTCACTAAGTTGTGTTCCCTTATCAGAAACCTTAATTTTTATAAACAAAGTGTAGCCCTGTCTCATTTGATGATAAAAGTGCATGTATCCTGGGAACACATTCACTTAAATGTTAGGCTCTTACTAAAGTCCCAAACTTCACTTTTGTAGTCAAACGTTTTCCCCAAAGCAAAAAAAAAAAGGCTTTTGATCTTCACTGGCAGATAGAAGCAGTTATCTGGTCAAGAAGGAAACTATTCTGCAGTATGAACTTCAGACTGGGAAACTGTCATGCAGCACTTTCTTAGGAAATCATATGTAGAATAAGCAACACAATCAGTACTATTTTGAGATTTTGAGCAAGGGTTTAAAAACTTGAATAACCTTTTCCTAGAGTTATTTTTATCACATTCAATAAGTGTAGAGCACGAAATTATCACAATGTAGAAATCAATTACTGAGGTTCAGTATATGCATATGGATTTCTAAATAGCCTGATGATGTTTACAAATATTCTGGGCCAGACATTATTCTAAGTACTTGATATACATGAATGCATTTTATTCTCCAGATAACAATGGGAGCAGAGATTAACATCACCCCATTCTATAGATAAGGGAACTGTCCCCTAAAGAGTTTAGGATTTTCCCTCACACATGGTGACAGTAAGCGGCAAGAATATGATATAATGCTCAGTCTAAGCAGAGTGCAGTCCATTTCTTCTGGCCTAGACTTTTTTTTTAATACCACTTTTTCCACCTAGGATTTTGTAAGGAATGTGACTAGTGATTCATTCAAAACTAAAGTCTAAGACTTACTGTTTTGTGATCCGGATATGTCAATTAGAAAACCAACACCCAGGAGTAGGGAAGACATTCCATTTTGAAATTTTAGGGGACTGTCTGCAGTCTTGGTGAGCAAAGGTCCCATATTCCTCTTGGAGAAAACCTTAGACCCATACAGTTTTGGGAAAATGCAGCCTAAGGTCACACATCTTACCTTTGGGTTGTGAGAAGAGATAATGCATACCAATGTCTGAGAGAAATAGAGCCAATTGCAGTTTCTCTTAGGGATCATGAGTGCCTGGGAAACAGACTATGGTTTTATTAACTTTTCCTCAGCTGCCATTTCCATGGTTTTCAAAACTGTTATTATACGCTAAGCTCCCCCCCCCCCATTTCTTCTTCTTTTTTTAAACAGTAGCATAGAAATGTCTGTGAAGCTGATGTTTCTGGATTGTGTGGCGCTCCTAGCACAGCTGTCTTTGTTGAGCCCGGAAGGAGTGGATAAGCCCTGTTTGGCCATTCACGGGACAGGGCAGGTCAGCAAACTCCTTTTAATCACAAATATATGACTTTCTTCAGATCAAAACTCCCTGTTTCTGTTTCTTCCTTTAAGTATAAGTGGTGGAAAGACAAATGGACACACACACACACACACACACACACACACACACACACACACACACACAGAGTGGTAAGGATCCTAGAGGAAGAAAACTGTAATTCCACTAGGAACTACCAAGGAAATCTTCTTGGATGTGGTGATAATTTGAAGAAGAAGTAAGCCCCACGATGGACCTTATCTGTAGCAGAATCATCGTTAGAGAAAACCCCTCATGGAATGCAGTCTCACGTGCCTGCCAGGTGACAGCAGCTGTGACATAAGCACGTGGGAAGTGGTGTTGAGTGGAAGTTCAGATGGTGAACCCTAGTACCATCCTGCCTGGTGCGAGCCCTGGTTCTGACTCTGAAAAGTTTCTTATTAACTTATTTGTGCCTTTATAATAGTGACAAAAACGACAGTGACTCAACTGTAGGTTTAATGAAATAGTTGTACAATCCTTAAAGTAATAAACACATAAAGAGAACTAAAAAGCACTCAAGAAACATCTATTATTATTCTTACCTCAAAGAGACGACTAATTTTTAGGTAACAGGTATCGTGATTGAGAATGAAATTTCTTCCACAGATGAATACATTGCAACTTTGAATAGGTATTCTTTTATGTAAAGCAGCAAGCTTTTCTTAAATAGATGTACTTTGAGACTATAATGTAAGTGAAAAGAGTTAGACACAGAAGCTTAAATAACATATGGTTTCTTTTATGAGACACCAAAAGTATAAATTATAGCGCAAAATAAAAGAAATGTAATAGGAAAAAAAGTACGATAGATCTTCTGCAAATGAGAAAGAGGTCAAGAGATAAAGGAAATGATGAGAAAAAGGGAGAATGAGGGGACAGAAAGAGAGCTGATGGCTCGACACTGAACAGGGAGTGTGATCCCACCAGGTACCTTACGTGCATACTACAAGGGGAGGGTTTTGTTTATTGAGATATCTAAGGCTTGTCTTCTTTGGGGAAAATCACATTCAGAAGAAAAATTTGGGACAAATAACCCAGAAACCAGCTATTTTCAGTTGAACTGACTCAGACATCTCATCTCTATATTAACTAAATCTGTAGGACCTGAAGGGATTTTCTGAAAGCCTGATCTCTTTACCTGAATGCAGACACCAGCTGAAAGACACCAAGAAAATTGGTAGACACACATTCTTTATGTCTTGATTCTGGATCCCACCACCTTCCATGTCAGAATATGAAATTATTATGCCATCTGGGGAGGCTCTAGAGAACTACTGTTTGAATGATGTCACTTAAGTGTAGATGGACCTATTTCTCCAGAGTCAAAATTCAACGAATTGCAGAGTTCTGAGCTCTGTTCTATACCAGATCACCTGAGAAGGGGAGGAGGGAGGTAGCAGCCCAAGGGAAAGTAATCCTGCATGATAAGGAAATGAGATTAGGGGAATTAGGTGTCTAGCTCAGGAACTTCAAACAGGCCAGGCTGTGGTGAGGCAGGTTTGCAGTGCAGCTGCTAGCAAGGCATGCAGCTTTTTAGGAATGTAAAGCATTGGGCATGCCAAACAACATGTATGTGGTGTAGAGCCAGGTGTCTGCTTTATGATTTTGTGGGTTCATGCTCTGTACTACATAAGAGCAGAGACCATAGTGGGCAGGGGCAGAACTGTTAGTATAATGTAACTGGGTGCAAGCCTGAAAAGATAGATGTTTCTGTGGTATATCCTCAGGTACCACAAGGAGGAAGTCTAGTTGGTAAGATCCATTAATTAATTAATTAAAATGTATTTGGTACAGGGTTTCACTACAAAGCTTGGACTCATAGTGATCCTTCTATTTTCAGGCTCTTCAATACTCAGATTACAGGCATGTGCCACCATGCCTGGTTTTGGTGGTCAGTTCAGTGTGCCTAGGGCCAGGGACTGAACCCCGGTCCCTGTGCTTGTCCAAGCAGGCACTTAGTCCACTGAGCTATATTGCCAGCCCTAAGGTTTATTTAAATTAAGGAAATTGACGTTACGTTATTCTCATATGGCTCATACTCAGAGTCTCTTGTTTTGCCTGAGTTAGCATAGAAAATGGTGGACAGAAGAGTATAAAGACCTTTTATACTATTTTCCAGCCTGTCCTTTCCCTGAGTTTTATTTTTGTGAGTAAATGACATCACATTTTATTTTATTATTATTATTTTTTTATGGCTGGCTCAGCCTGCCCTGGGGATGGGGTTGGTGCAGCATGTGGTGCTGGGGATCAAACTGCGGTCCCTGCAGTTACCTAAGCTTGCCTAAGCAGGTGCTTTAGACTGCTAGCCATCTTTCCAGCTGCAACATTCTTTAAGTAACTTTTTAAAGCTTATTTGAATGTCTTTGTGCTCACTGTTCAATTTCAAATGAGTAGAAAGTATACTGCTGAAATTCTAATGCCCATAGCAAAGATTCAGGAAATGGCCCTTGGGAGGTCTCCTCTCTACCTTCCCCAAGCTCAGCTCCATTTCTTTTTTTTATTCAAGTATTCAGACACTGTGTAGCCAGGCAGGGCCTCCATAAGAAGAGACCCATAGCTCCATTGTTAAATCAGCTTTCATATAGCAATGGCCACTTAATATGGCATTGAGTACATGTGATAAGAACTATGCAACGAAGTTTTGGAAATACTTGTTTGCTTAATGGAAAAACCATTTTAAAGTGGGACTTTGGTGTCATTACAAAAGAGAAACTAAAGTTAAGACAAGCTTAACATAAAAAACATTAAAGAGGCTGGGGAGATAGCTCTGTGGCATAGTACCTGCCTGGCAAGTGCAAGGTCATAAGTTTGAACCCCAGTCCCACAAAAACAAAAACAAAAAACATGAAAAAGAGGACAAGAACTAAGTGGGCACTTTTTTGGGGGGGCTGGTACTAGGGATTGAACCTAGGACCTTGTGCTTGCCAGGGAAGAGCTTATTCTACTGAATAAGTCCTGGCCCCTAAAGCTCCTTTGAAGACAAAAGCAGCAAAAGTGAAGAGTTCTATTTCTTTTTTTTTCTTTCAGTGATTGTTGCCTTGACAAAACAAGATCATTTCCACTCCAACCAGCTGGCCAAGTATGGCCTTTTTTTTTTTTTCAATATTGGGGATTGAACTCAGGCCCTTGTGCTTGTCAAGCAAGCACTCATTCTACTGAACCATCTCCCCAGCCCCAAGTGTAGCCATTTCTGGTTATAGTGAGAAGCTGATATTTCTATTGCATGGAACAGAATAAAACAGAAAATAGTAGGCTAAATGAGTAGTTAGCAGCCCAGCAGCAGAACTGATACAAGAAGTGATCTATCAGACTTTTTGAAGAATTCCTGAGACAATTTTCTAAGTGTCAAAATTTAATGTGGAATTAAGGAAATTAAAGAGGTGCTTGGGGCCCGGCGGGATGGCTCAGTGGTCTAAAGCACCTGCTTGGCAAAACTTGGGCAGCTTCAGGGACCTCAGTTCGATCCCCGGCAGCACATGTTGTGCCAGCACTGCCCTTGGGGCGGGCTGAGCTGGCCATAAAAATGAGTGAATAAATAAACAAAAGTTCTGAAACAAGAAAAAAATAAATAAAATAAAAAATTCTAAAAAAATAAAAAAATAAAAAAAGAGGTGCTTTATTTTGCTTGTCTCTCTCTCTCTCTGTGTGTGTGTGTAGAGGGGGTGGAGGGGAGCATTCTATAGTTATTGTAGACTTTGCTCCACCTTATAAAATGTGCTTATAAGTAGAAATCAGAGATAAATGAAAATGTGTTAGTACACATTTTCTTTTCTTTTTTTTAAAGAATTTTATTTTATTTTTTTGTTTCAGAATTTTTGTTTGTTTATTTTTATTTATTTATTTATTTATTGATTGATTGGCTGGCTCAGCCTGCCCTGAGGGCAGGGCTGGCACAGCATGTGGTGCCTGGGATCGAACTGCGGTCCCTGCAGCCACTTAAGCTTTCCTAAGCAGGTGCTTTAGACCACTGAGCCATCCTGCCGGGCCCCGACACATTTTATTTTCTAAAAACTGAATACTGATGACATAATTGAAGGTCACATACCTAATTCTCACGGTGGCTAACAATGAAGGAGAGCCCAACACCTGCTGATGACATACCCAGCCACTCCTCCAATGCCCAGGTAGGGCGACATGAAGATTCAGGCCCTATAGACATGGATTTGCTTATATTTCATTTCTTACTGAACCTCTAATTTTGTCCACCTAAAACATCAAATGTTTTATTTTGCTACTTATTTTTATGGCAAGGGCCTAATGTAAGATAAACAACATCATATTTAATTTTGTGCACCTGACTTATTTCACTTGACATTATGGTCTCCATGTGCATCCTTTCACCCACAAATGACTCAGGCTTTTCTTTCCTTATGGCAGATAGTACTCCATGGTATAAAAACAGAACCAGTTCTTTATCCATCCATCTACTGATGAGGACATAGACCACTTCTAAGACTATGCTGTTATGCTTATGCTGCTAGAAACAAAAGTGCAAATGTACCTCTGATATTTTTAACTCTTTTGCTAAGATAAGTAGAAGGGAAATAGTGGAGTCCAGCAGACTTCTGAGTGTTAGTAGTTGAAGAGTCTCCACGCCTGCTTTCGCTAGTGGTTGTACCCAGCTGCTTCTAAGGACTAAGGTAACTGTCTAGAAGTGCAACTGAGTGAGCAGTGGTAAAAGAAAATGCTAAAGTCATAGATTATGGGTGCTCTTATTAGGAACACAACAAAACTGAAATATAGAACACTTATGTTTTAGGCAAATGTGTTAAAAAAAATAGCATATTATATAGTAACATAAATAAGAGAAAATAATAAACTAAAATTTTAAATACAAAATTGATAAATTTTCTTTTGTGACTGGCTTTAGGAAATGCAGAGCAGGATGGAGTGCTAAAACAAAACAGATAGAGTATTCCCATTTTTTTCTAGACATGTACAAGTCACTTTTCAGATTCATGGTTAATCAATAGTAGAAATTTTTTTTTTTTTTTTTACTGCTTAGAGATTTCCGTATTTTATTTTTTTCAATTTTTTTATTGTTTAAATTTA
>PVJA010016894.1:27156-42819 GCA_004027025.1 Myocastor coypus | reverse complement strand
TCCTTGCTGGGTGGTCAAGGGCAAGTCGAAGCAAGACCTGTATAACAAAACATTCGTTTATAGCAGCCCAATTTGTAATAGCCAAATCTTGGAAACAACCAAAATGTCCATCATTTGAAGAATGGTTAAAGAAAATGTGGTATTTTTATACAATGGAATACTACTCATCCATAAAAAATGATAAGTTTGAAGACTTCATATATAAGTGCGTTTCTTGTAGACAGCATATTGTTGGATTTTGCTTCCTTTTCCACTCTGCCAGTCTATTGCTTTTAATTGGAGAATTGAGTACATTTACATTGATGGTTATAATTGAAATGTTTTGACTTACATTTGACATGACGTTTACTTACTACTGTTTACCCCTTTTTCTCCTATGTTTAATTGAGTATCTTACTTAGTGGGATCTTTCTATCCTCATTTCTTGAGTTTGAGTCGTTTTGGTCCCTCTCTAAAATATTTTTAGTATACTGAATAGGGTTGACATTGACATCATGAAATTCTATAATTGTTCCTTGTCATGGAAGTATTTCACTTCTCCCTCATACTTGAAAGAGTGTTTTGCTGGGTATAGCACTCTGGGCTGAATTTTTTTTTTTTTTTTTTTCATGGAGGACTTGAAGCATTCTGCTCCATGCTCTTCTTGACTTCCTGGTTTGTGAAGAGAAATCTGCTGTTATTCTGATGGTTTTTTCTTTAAATGTGATCTGTTTCTTTTCTCTAGCAGCTTTTAGTATACTATTCTTCTGCTGAATTTTATGGAATCTTGACTATTATATGTCTGGGTGTGTTTTTTGTTGGGTTGATATTATTTGGGGTTTTGTACAATTTAGTTACTGTATGCCCGATTGTTTATTCATATTTAGGAAGTTTTCTGCTATTACTTCTGCCCATATTCTTTTTATATCATTTGTGCTGACTTCTTTCTTGTTGATTGCTATTAATCTCACGTTGTTCATTTTTGCATCATCTTGTAGATGTTGAATTATTTTTTCCTGAATCCTAGTTGTTTTTAAGAGATCCTTTCTTACCTTTTCACAAGCTGCAACAGTGTCTTCAAGATCTGAGACTCTATTTGCACTTTCATTCATATGGTTTTGCCAGCTTGCAATTGAGATTTTATTTTCTTGTATATCTCTTTGAAACTCTTTCATGTGATCTATTTCTTTCCTATATTGCTCAATCAGGGAATCCATCATTTTTCTATCCTCCTCTAATTTGTTATCAATGTCTATTTTAGTGGTACTGGAGTCTCTCATTATAGCTGTCCTTTCTCTCTCTAGTTCAGAGATTATTTCTGCTCTGTTTTCCTCTGTACCTTTCTGTAGTTGTTCTCGTACTTTAGATGCTAATAATTTAGTAAGGTCTTTTTTTAACTTTTGAAGTTATTTGTGTTCTGGTTTCCTCTATTCGTTTCTCCAGTTGCTTTTCCACTTCAGAGCCTATTTTTCCATACATTTCTTTTTTTTACCTCAGATGTTATCTCTGATCTGAGTTGCCATATACGTTTCTGCACTTGCCTTTCTATCTCAGCTGCTACCGATTCAGAGATTTCGTCTGCATGATTCCCATTTTCTTCCATGGTATTGCTTCTTGTATTTGTTTTGTGTGGACTCGGGACCTAGGATTGGATCTTGCTCCTTCTCTTTATCATTTTTTATAGCAGTGATGTCTGCACTTTGGTGAACTTATACAGTTAGTACCTATGAAAATTTGGGTCTGGATCCACCAAGCTTGTTCCCCTCCAAATGTGCCTGGCTGTGAGTCAGAGCTCAGGCAGCTGGCTACTTTGAGGCCCCATGGGTGTGGATGGTGGTCAGCCATGTGGGGACGGCACGTGGCTGTATGTGGACTGTGGGTGTAATCGGGGTTTGGGCAGTTGCTGAGTTGGGGGATGGATTCAGGCTGAGATAGTTCTTACCTGGCCAGTATCAGCCCTGGTCAGGAAGGTGGGTGGAATCTGAGCTTGGGTTGTTGATTTGTCAGTGGATGGACCAGGACTGAGTCTGCTTGTTGGCTCAGTCAGGATAGCGGGCGGGGTCCGGGCTGGAGCTCGGGGGTGGTAGGTTAGGTCTGGGAGGTGGAGTTTGGGCCATGCACTGCGTGGCCAGTTGAAAAATCAGCAAAGCGTATTATAATAATTGCTTTAAATAATCTTATGAGTTTGAACAAAGGAGAAATCTGCATGTATAAATATTTTGTAATGAACTTCTCGTGTAACATTTGTGGCACTCTTTATTTCTTTCTGGACATTTCAGATTTTATCTGATGTTAGCTATTTGTTCTACTGTAGCTACTTCCCTTTCATCAACTTTTAACTGTCATTGGTAAGTGTATCCCCATATTCACTGATGAATATATCATCCTATGCTATCCTGGCACATCACATCCCATCCTATCCTGTCATACAGGCTCTAATACTCAATTATATTAATGTTCTTTTATGTTATCGTTTCTCAATTAAAGGAAGATGAGAATATGTGATTATACTATGCTTTGTAGTCACCACATAAGAATTTTTACCAGAAACTTTATATTTACTTATTTATTTGCTTAGTTAGTTAGTTGGTTAGTTAGTTAGTTTAGTTTAGTTTAGTTTGTATATTTGGTACGTGGTCTCACTTTGCAGCTTGGACTCATAGTGATCCTACTGATTTCAGCCTCCCCAGTGCTGGAATTACAAGCATGCAGCACCATGCATGCCCAGTCTCAGGGGCTGGCTCAGCATTCTCATGGGTGAAGCGGGTGCACCATTTAGTGCTAGGGTCAAATCCTGGTCTCTGCTTGCCTAAGCATGCACGTATTCTGCTGAGCTATCTTGCCAGGCCTCTTTATATTTATTGTGAACCAATTTCTTAGCACTTCTTTTCAGCTTGAAGAACTCCTTTTGATATACAATATCTTGTAAGGAATGTCAAGAATCAACAAATTCTCTCCATCTTTGTATATTGGAGAATGTTTTTCATCTGGAGAAGTTTACAAATACACTTTTAAAAAGTATGTATTTTACACTTTTGAAAGAAATTTTTGTCTAATACTGAATTCTTGGTTGAATTATTCTTTAACTATGTTGAGTATATTATTCCTTTATCTGTTAATCTCTATTTTAATAAGAAATCAGTTATTCATCTTATTACAGTTCATTTGTCTGTAATGAATCAGTTTTCTCTTGCTATTCTCATCATATTTTTTCCTCTGGCTCCCAATAGTTTAACTATGACAAACTGAGGTATACACAGATCTTTAGTCTTTCATTATTCTCGGGAGTTCTTGAGTTTCTGAAGATATATGTTAATATGTTATATTTTATCATGTATTAGAATATTCCTCTCATTGTGTCTTTTTTCAATTCTGTTTAGTCTCTCCTCTTCTAGTATGCTCATCTTATATATGTTGAAATACTTAATGCTATCCCAGAAGGTCATGGGCCTCAGTTTTCAGTTTTCTTTCTTTCTTTCTTTCTTTCTTATTCAGGTTGGCAACTATTTTCCTGCATCAACCTCTCTGAGTACTGTGATTATGGGCATGCATTGCCACACATGGAAAACTAAACCAGGGGTTTTTAAACTTCTAATTAAGTTTCTCTAAGCATCTAGAAATCAAAACATTTGTAAATTATCAGATAGGCTAGATACACTTTTCAGTGGTTTACTTTCCACACTGTAGGCTTTCTATATATAGACTAACAAAACAACACCCACAATATAAACAAAAATAAAACATTGCATACATTCATTGTTTACATGAGTAGCTACATTAAATTTAATTATGTATTTTATGCATACCAACCCATTTTTCCAACAAAAGATAAAACTGAGCTGTTCTGAAAATTCTAGCTGCTTAAACTTTATTTCTTTAAGTATCAGGCCTTTAATTTGGTATACCTTGATGAATTCCTTCTAAACTTTACCTTCAGTAAGTTAACAAAAGGCAGAAGATCCTAGTTACTTTAAAGTGACATTGAAGGATTGTTTAAAAAAAAAAAAACAGCTCCAATATTTGAAAGGTATCACAAATTTTTAATTACTCACAGGGACTAGATGTTTTGCCTCATGTTTTATAATAGAATAGATAGTGCCAAAGAAGACAAATATAGTTTTGTATGCATTTTGCTCACATTTCAAAGAATTCTGGAAAAGAAAGAATGGCTTTCAACCATAAGAATAGACTCTGGGGAAGGTACTGCCACATCAGGCTTCCTCATCCTCAAGCAAAGAATCAGTGCTTCTTCATGATATCTAAAGGACTGGCCCTAGTTTTCTTTTCTATCATTGTTCAACTTATAAGTTTGTTTAGCCATATTTGTTTCCCTTTCTAGTACCTTCCCTCTCGTATGTTCCCTTTACTGTAAAATCCTGCCGTGCACATTTGATAGATCCTTGGGTACAAGGACTGGGTTTTGTCTATCTATATTTCCAGTTACCAGCACAAGGTCTGTCTGAATAGACACTCACTGTATTTGTTGGAGGAAAAGTAATCTTGGCATCTAAACTCTTTTAATTGTCACCTCTGTCCTAAAGGTTTTTCTGTTTTATTCAAGTGGGAAGGATCTCACTCTTTTACATTTCCAGAGATTTTTGCTTTGTTTAAAAAATTATTTGTGGGTTTATTTGTTTTGATAGTTTTACAAAGTAGAGAATCAAATGTAGGCCTGTCACATTGTTTGGCACACACTGTGCCACTGAGTTTTAACCCTATCCCTTGCTTTTAGCCCTTCTGATGTTATCTGCTATTGTCTTCTTTGTGCTTTGTTATAATTAGTTCAATACCTACCTTATTACTGCCACTGCTATCCTTGAGAAAGAAAGGAAGGCAAGACAAAATAACAAAGACACCACACACACACACACGCGTGTGTATGCACACATACACACACACAAACTGAAAAAAAACAGATTTGGAGAGCATAGATGTTTCATTAAAAAACCTTTCTTGTGTACGTAACACAATGCTTAGCACATAGGAGGAGTTCAAAAATATTAGCCAAATTGAATTGCAAAAACATTTGTATATCAGTGTGGAGATTTTACTTTAGATCCATACCTCATACCATACACTTCAATAAATTCCAGATGGACTCAAGAATTAAACACAAAAAAGAAAAAACACCCTGGGGGAGTGCAGAAGACAGAATCACATATTTGTCCCAGCTGTGGAGGAGTGGTGAATTTCGGAATACTGAAAAATAAAAGAAACATCAGAGACAGGATGGATGGATTTGAATATATAAATGTAAAGAAGAACACTTTTGCACAGTGAAATATGATAAAGCACACATAAAAATGAAAGCAATAAAATTTGAATAATATGTGACAAATATAAATAATAAAGTTAACTATCCAAATGAAAGGAATGAATAAAATTGCATAAAGTCACAGCTCAGATTTAGCTTGAGAGGCGGTGAAAAAAACTGGATGAGGTAACAAACAACAAAGTGTGATATTAAAACATGGAAAGCCTCATTAAATAAATAAAAATGAGGTAAATGGAGAGTCTGTGTACACATCTGTTAAGCTAACAAAAATGTTAAAAATGATAACATTCAGTGTTGCAGGCAGGGCTCTGTGAAAACAGACACACTTACACAGCTTAATCTGTTGGGAATATAAGCTGGCAACATATTATAGCAGGTATAAAACATCTTGTACCTCTTGGTCTGGTTATTATACTTTTGGCAAGTATCAGAACAAAACTCTAAACAAGATAAATCCAATTTGTTTAGAGGCCATTCACAGCATCACATTTTATAAGAATATAAATTTTTTTTTGTCTTTTTGAGACAGGGTCTCACTGTGCAGTTCAGGCTGGCCTTGAGCTCACTTTTGTAGCCCAGGTTGGTCTTGAACTCGCACTGATCCTCCTGCCTCAGCCTCCCGAGTGCTGGGATTACAGGCATGCGCCACCACGCCCGGCTAAGAATATAAATTTTTAAATAAATTAAATCTCCAAGACAATAAAAGAGCCAAGTAAAATCTGATATATCAACACCACAGACTTAAATTTGAGTGGGGCAGACTTCCTGCGTATTCCTTATTGCCATGCCTGTGATCTTGTGATTTCTTCATCCTGTTTACCCAACACTCAGATGTCGCTGTGTTTATTTCCAGAGTAAGCTACCTCCACAAAATGATCCAATCTGCCTCCTGCCACTTCTGATCTGTTGCTGTTCTTCTGTGATAACCAAGGAAATAATAAATTCCCATTAAATTAAAGACTAGGGTTGAGCACTTGCCGGTAGCCCCAGCAACTCAGGAGATTGAAGTGGGTGTAAGAGATCTTAATTGTAAGAGATTGGGGCCAGCCTAGTCAGCATAGTAAGACCACCCCTCTAAAAACTGAAATAAAAAACCAAACACCAACCAAGAAAAAAAGTGAGTTATTCTGAACTCAAAACATAAAGGGGTTCTCTGCATCATGGGCTTTGTAGCAGCTGATTCAAAAATCTCAAAAGTCCTCGTTTTTCTTTCTTGGCTCATAATTGGAGTCCAAACTGTGTTCTAAGTTTCAGGATAATCAGGCAATGGTTAGAAATGGTTTTGCCTTAATTGTGGACTCAGTAAAACTATGCATTTCATAAATACTATGTATTTGAACAAAACTCATTTAGATCATACTAGAAACATATTTATATGGAAACACTTCTGATCAGGAAAGATAGCATTCAGCTCTGTAGCCTTAAATTTTGACAACAGATGTGGCCATTTGATAAATAAAGAGAAAGCTGGGGACAAGTAATAAATACATTTGGTAGAGGCATGCTAATATACTTATCAAAAAACTATACATCTTTAAATATAGACTTTGGTTTAAAGAGCTTATAACTACCCTAAAATTACTGTCCATTTGCATTTCACAAAATGTAGAAATTATAGTTTTACCATTCTCATCAAGAGCCCATTCGTAAACTTTTTAAAAAATAAACTCACTGGTTGGAGGTTTTACTTAAAGCCATAGTTGATTAGATTTCAAACCACAAGTCCAAAAATGACCCAGATATAGACTGTGCCACAAACAGGAAAGAAGCAAGGGCTTATTAATAAATGCTCTGGATAGCAGCTCTACCAAAGAAGTCAGTGCACAAATTAAAAACAAACAGAAATAAGAATGTTCTTGTGGGAAAAAATGATTTTTGACAATGTATAAGACAATGATACCTTCACTTTGAGTAGTGCAACCAAGAAAACAAAATAGAAGAAGCTTAAGCCTTGAAAACATGGCCATAATGAGGAGCTAAAAAGGTAAAGAACTTCCCACTTTTGGCCTCCGTCTAGATGAGGTTAGCGTTATTAAAGTTGTTTGTACAATGTTAGAAACAATAATAATCCTATGAGTTCTGACAAGAAATTGCTGAATAAGGGCTATTCTTTGAATGTGACCATCCTGTAAGTAGCTTTATTTCATATATGTAAAAACAGTATCCATGAATTTGAAGATCTTTTGTTCTACCTGAGAATATGATCTGCTTTAGTTTTAGTATATATATTTATTGAACTCAACTTTAATGGGTCCAAAATTCTCATGTGCTGAGCATATGAAACAAATATGCAGTGCCTGCTGATGGGCAGGAAAAGAGAGACCTTGTGATATCTCAGAGATAAAATCCATTTTCAGAATCTATATCTGCTGCAGTCTAGGACAGATGATCTGTAAACATTTATATGAATTAGGTTGGCAGCCTGGAAGATTTCTCATTATAAAGGTGGGTTCTTTGAACTGTCTGGAAGCTAGAAGAGAAGATCTAGACAACAGTCATACCACTAGCAGGCCAGAAGTGTGAGACCTGAAAAGATGTTGGCTGTGCCATTTCCTGAGCAGATCAGAAGGAAATGATTTCAATAATTGTAGCACAACTGGCCAAATGGACCCTCTTGCCATAGACTATTTTCCCCAAACAAATAAGGAACAAGGAGTGGAAGAGAGAAAATCAAGTTGAGGGAAGGAAAGAGGAAGGAAAAGAGGAGGAGGAAGGGAAGGAGGGACAAAGGGAGGGAGGAATGATAGATGGTAAGGAAAGGAAGGGAGGAGTGAGAAGAAAAAGAGAGAGGATGATCACAAAGGCACTATACTTACAGTCAAATCAAAGCAAGAATTAACAACTCTAATGAACGTAAAGGCCATTTTCTGTATAAAATAAAAACAGGAAAGTTCAGTTCAGAAAACCATATGCTATCTCAGTTGCTCTCAGTTCATAGGCCTGCATTATTAGGCTTAGTAGGCCCAGGGAATAGTACCATATCTTTGTCACTTACACTTTTATGAGGCATATCTGTTTTGGTGGCAGATCACAGACTGCCAGGGCTACAAACTGGCATGTCTTCAGGTCATAAACTAATTATGGCACAATCATTCACTTATTCTATCCATTTTGCCAATTACTTCATGAATGAGGAGGGTGGAACATTTGTCTAAGGCCAACTCAAGAAATAAGAGCTAGGAGATGTCTTGAGATGTAAAATCCCCATCGTTTGGGTTCTGGGTTTTTTGTTTTCTCCAAATAAATCTGATGTTTAAAACTCAAAAAAAAAAAAAAAAAAAAAAAAAAAAAAAAAAAAAAAAAAAAAAAAAAAAAAAAAAAAAAAAAAAAAAAAAAAAAAAAAAAAAAAAAAAAAAAAAAAAAAAAAGAAAGAAAGAAATAAGAGCTCTTGGACCTAAGCTTTCCTTGCTGATGAATTTTGTGGTAGTGTGCAGAGCCATCAGAAGATTCTCAGGCAACCTAAAAATCTATTCTCTCACTTTAATATTTCATGTGTCATTTGTTACATTTCTCTTTTTATACAAGGACAAGGAAGAAAATGGCAAAATAAGAAAGTACACTTTAAGGGTGTGGAGTTCATATGGTAGGGGAAGATGAGACCAATCAAAACCTATCTTTGTTCCTTCTCTTTTTGGTGCTGATGAGGATGGAACCATGACTTCACATATGCTAGCCAAGTACTCTACCACAAAGCTAATTTCCAGATAATTCTCTCTCTCTGTTTTGACATAGGGTCTCAAAGTTTGCCAGAGCAGCATCTAATTGAGATTATCCTGCCTCAGACTCCAGAGTAGCCAAGATTATGTTTCCTGTTCCTGGTATCAAAACTTTTGCTTTTCTAAAGCCCTCCTATATTCTATATTAATTATCTTTCCCAATAGACTAAATATAAGACACTCAACTCAGAAAGAGAAGTTTATTTCATTTCACAATTTCATTTGTTTCAGTCCATAACTGGCTGGCTCTAACAGAAATGGCATGGTAGAAGAACCTGGCTGAGAAAAACTGTTCACTTGATGGCAAGCTTGAAGCAGATAAGGAGGAGCTGCGGAAGAAAATAAATCTTTCCCAGTCATGCCCATGGTGACCAGCTCCTTCCAACTAGGTTCTGCATCTGAACACACAAAACTTCTGGGAAGCGTTTTAGATTGAAACCATGCAATTTTGCTCCTGTGACTCAAAAAGCTCATGTCCATCTCATTATGCAAAATGCATGTAGTCCATCTATAGGAGTTGCTAAAGTCCTAAAGTACTTTTTCAGCAGTACAAAAAAGTCCAAGTCTGAAGTCTCCTCTGAGACTTAAAACATATTCTTATTTGGGACTCCCTATGAAATTCAAGTACAACACTTAAAATTACAATGTACAGAGGAAATATTTCTCTTTGAAACAGAAGAAATAGAGTGAAAGATAGGAATCAGAGCAAAAAAAATCAAAGTCCAGCAGGAAAATATTAACTCCACATCCAGTACCCACCAACAGATTGTAGTAGGATGTGAGCTGCAAAGTACATGAGCAGCCCTGCCTGTATGGCCTTGCATGCTGCAGCCAACATGGCCTCTTGCTTGGGCAAGTTGTGCTTACTGCCTATGGTTTTCCTCATTAGATGGTTCATATTTCTGGCATTTCTAATTTCCTTGAATCATCACTGAACATGCTGTTTCACTCATAGCCCCATGCGCTATCTTCTCAGTGGCTCCTTCCCTGGGTTCCCAGGCCTTCTTGTGAAAGGTAACTCTCATATTCTGCATGCCTGTAAAACCAATGCCACGTAGATGATATCAAGGTATGCTGCCACTGGCAATATTAGCTAGGCCAACTTAGACCAAAGCTATCATGGTTGCTGACTGCTTAGGTGGCTAAGTACAGTTAATGGATCCAAGACACCAATTCTGTAGGTATCTATTTTCTCCTAAGGAACCTCAGGACTGTCTTCTCTAAAGGAAGACTTAAATTTTTACACCTTTAAGTATGTAGTAAGTATGGCCTTTTTGATTCCTGAGGTGCTCAAAGTCATCTCTTCTATTGTTCTAATGCAAAGCACTTGGCTTCTTTTCTAATGCTAACCTTTTGAGTAGCTAAACTGGCTATAGGCCCAACTTATCAGTTACTTGCTTTATGGCCAAGCTGCAATTTTAAAAAATCAACTGTGATTTTTTCCTCCTGATTCTCACTGTATAGCTAGCTAACTGTACCCAGCAGTACCCATGTTACATCCCTAATACTGGACTGTTTGATATTTTCTCTTCCAGATTAATTAGTCTTTAATCTTAGTCTCTCACAAAATCATAGGACATGAGCAAAATGAAGACAAATTTTCTATAAATGTATAAATGCATTTCCTGTAGTCCAACTCCCAATGTTGTCTTTGTTTCCAACTCAAACCTCTCGAGCCTAGGTTCACATTACTATCAGAATTTGGGTCTCGAACTCCAACCAGTATGACTTCAAGCACTCTTCACAATATGCTAGAGCAATGGCAACCAACCTGTGCCATATAAAACACAGTGTGCTGTTTGTTACTAAAAGTTTTACAAGATTTGCCATCACTGTTCTAGGTATTTTCCAACCCACATCGCTCAACTTTTCCCAACATTTCCTGCGAATCATTTCCAAAAGCTGCTGGATCACATAATCAAGTACAAGCACATTAATGCATTCACTTCTCATAATGAAATGTGTATTATTCACTTTCCTATTGATGAGACAAAATAGGAGTTATCCACAAGTTAAAAGAAAAGGTTCACTTGGACTCAAAGTTTTAAGAAAACTCAGTCCATGGTTGGTTTACTCCAAAGCAGAACTGCATGGCAGAGGACAGATGTTCACTTCATGACAGCCAGCAAGTAGAGTAAGAAAGAAAATAGAAGTTAGGAATAAAAATACAGCCTTCCATATCACAAAACCCCAGTCACCCACCACTACTGACAAGACCACATTTCTGAGCACATAAGACTTTGGGGGGACATTTTATATCTAAATCATAGCAATGTCTAAAATCACAAATTTCCCTAACTACGAGTGCCCTTTAGAAACTACATTAGTTAAATACCAAATTGTTTATCAAACATGATATATAAATATATGTATATTTGTAATAGAAATAAATATGTAAATATGACATAAATAAATGATACAAATAACTTAAAAGATAAATTATTAGAAACAAGGAGACAGATTCTTTAGAGGATGGAGTAAGCTGAAAGAATTGGGCTGTAGAGTAGAAATCATCAAGATACTATTTGTGTATGTATCGATGTCCCATGATGAATGTAATTACTAGATATTGCAAACATACAATAATAAAAATATGAAGACATTTTCTTTCATGTTCAATATAACTTTCAATCTTTTCCTCCATGGAAGCTAATACTTAAGCTTCCATGTATTCCAGAGTGTCAGTTCAATGTATAGCTTACCAAAGTTCCTGCCCAAGAAAAGAATCAATCTCTGTCCAGCACAGGTTTTCCCTTGCTCCCAGGCCTGCCCTGCTGCACTCACAAGCAAGCTTTCTTATAAAGCACATACAAATTAGATGCATTTCTTCATTTGACATATGCATACCTACACAGTAGTAGACTTGCAAAAACCTTCAAGGATCCAACCATACATACAGAGATACCAGACATACATACAAACACATGAAAAGGTATGTACCCAGCTTTGCTTATAAATAGCTAGAAGAGGAAATACTTCAGAGGATGCTGCAATTTCACATCTCAGTAAGCTAGAGACCTAGATGGAGAAGAAAATGAGTTAAGCCTGAAATCTTTGTAGAGTGCTTTTTTAGCAGCATAGAGAGAACTCAGACAACTGATGTGCAGGGATCAGAGAGTATGGATTTGTAGAGAGAACTCAAGAAAGAGTTTAAGCAATAGGATTCATTAATACAGTAAACTAGTGATAGAACAGTAATGCTGTGAAAGCTCCACAATAAATAATTTCCATGCTCATTACTGTTTATGCCAAACATCACCCAATGCAGACAGAAGTTCAAACAGTCCCAGTTCCCTGACTCAAATCAGTGAAAACATTCCTGCCAGGAACACCCTTTATAAGGTGGAGCGTAGCCAAGAACACAGGCAACTGTTTCACTCCACAGTCACATACTCTCCTGATGCCTCTCCCATCTTGTACAGAAGTTCATAGTGTGTTTGCATTCCCACACCTGGCCCAGCCTTCCAGCAGAGGCCAAGAGCATCATTCCTGGACCAGTGCCCAGTCTTTGAAGTCAGAGAGAATGCAGCCTGCTAGATGAGGAGATCCAGATTTAAGACTTCTCAACATATACTTCCCTTCCTCAACAATACTTACAGTAAAGTTATACTCAAGAGGCACTCTAGCTGCTAGAAAAACAGGAAGTCAGAGGACTGGGTGGGTGAAGTAGTTTCTGCAGGCCAGCATGAGCCCTGTGGAATGTTAAGGTCCCTCACTAGTTGAGGCCCTTCATGACAGGTGTAACTAAGCTATTTTTAAACCACGTACTGACCCACCAGTTTGCTTTAAAAATGTTTCTCTACTGAGCTTTGTTCCTATCTTTCCCCATCCACTGCCCATAACTACTACCACACTTAAAAAATAGGCAGGCATTCAAGTTTGGTTCTCTAGAGTACAGCAGAAAAACTGAGGCAGAAACAGCTCAGAAGAACTCTTCCTTCTCAGTTAAGGTGCTTTCACAAAACTAGAGCCTGGTGAAAAAATAGGTCTAAATATTTGTATGGAAGCAGAAATCTTTGAAGTTAACTATATTACTTCATAATAATAAGAGTTTTGGCAAATTAAGGGAGGGGAAGTTGAAATAGAGATTGTATAGAATAAACAGTAACCACTCATTCATGCATGAAAGCTTTTCTAGATGTATTTAATGGGAACTAGGATAAGGATGATCAAAACTTCTGCCTTCTTCAAGTCTTTAATGTCATTGGAGTACTGTACTTCTCACAGTTACTATTGCGATGGCACAACTGGTACTTGCATGGCACTTAGCACTTTATGAGTCATCGTCTCATTCATTTTCCCATTTAATAAAGATTAGTGAAGTATGTTTGTTAATGAAGTGGTTAGTTTTGAAAATGTATTCTCTTTTTTCTGGCTTTTTGTTGTTTTTGATGTAGTTCAGGCTGGCCTTCAGATTACTATGTCGCCGAGACTGGACTTCATCTCCTGTCTCAGTCTCCTGATTGCTGGGATTAGAGGTGTGCACCACCACACCTGGCAATATATTCTTTTTGACTTAATTCTGTTACGTCTCTGAATTATTCCTATTAAAATAATCCAATAAGTATATGGAGATATATGCATGTAAATAATCACCTAAATTAGTTACAATTTAGGAAAAAAAATCTTTAGTTGATATGATGCTGATTAAAATAATTATAGTATTTATATAGTTAAACATGATACTATGAACCCATTAATCACAATATAGATTGGAAAAGATTTGTATGACATTCTTGTGTAAAATCATGGTCTATAAAACAATACATTGAATACAACCTTATTTTTACTGTATATGTGTATATAAGCATAGAAGGATAAAGTATGATAATAAATGTTAGCTAACAGTGACAATTAGTCCCTAAATATCAATGCTTGCTAAGTAAAGATAGAAGTGAGCCCAATTTACTTAAACTTTTGTGTATTTCATACATATATATTACAGGATCTCCAGGGTCTCACTACACAGATCATACTCATAGTGATCTTGTTTTCAGCCTCCCAAGTGCTGGGAATACAGGCATGCACCAACACACACTGTGTTAGTTGCCCTTTCAGCACTCCTTGTGGGCCGCACCAGCACAGTACGCTGAGGATGGAAGCCTGGTTCCTGTGTCTGCTATATTTCTTAACATTGAACAAATAAACATTATTGCTCTTGGTGACATGGAAAACACCAAAGCTATATTCATTTTGTAACGGAGAGAAGGCTTGATAGGTGAAAACATTAATAGTAGTCAACATTTACTGAGAAATTACTATATACCTTAATTTTGAATAGATTTATTGTCTCATAACAACAGTATAAGGCATGGAATGTTGTCCATATTGTCCAGATCAGAAGGACTGAAGCTTACAAAGTTTAAGAGACTCCCCAAGGATACACAGCCAGAAAGTGACAAAACTAGAATTTTAATTCAACTTTCTGAGAGCTCTAGATTTCATATTTTTATTTATTGCTTTACCAATTCTCTCCTTACAGGCAGCATCTCTGTTCAAGTACTCAAAGCAATGTGCCTAAACCACCTTGTCTACTTTGGGTAATTATTCTACAGAGATTTCCTTAAAAGTACAATGAATGGCTATGAGCTTAGCACAAGTTCTCAAGAAACACTGCAGGATTACCAGGGACTGATGCCAAAAGCCAGCTCATAAAAATCAGCAACAGCTAACAGTGACACTTGGTCCCTCACATTTCACAAAGGCAAAGAGAATGTTTGTTTTCTTTGAACCTTTTCTTCTTTTGTCTATCTATTATTTCTTTCACTATGTATCTGCAATGTGTCAAGAACTGTAGGACTACAGGAAATGTGTGTGTGTGTGTGTGTGTGTGTGAGAGAGAGAGAGAGAGAGAGAGAGAGAGAGGGAGAGACAAAGACAGAGAGACAGAGAGACAGAGAGACAGAGAGACAGAGAGTTAACCAAAGCAAGCAATTATGCTGTACTATGGTCTATGTTAGGAGTTGTTACTAATCTTATAAGCTATTATTTTTTTAAAAATTTAAACAATACAAAATAGTGATAGGAAAAAAAGCATTAGATATGATACAGAATTTCACCAAACAAAGTGATAGGCATTCAATGTCAGTTACTGTATTACATGGTGCTATCTTCAAATCATTTGTTCACATTACAGATATATGTGACTGTCTTTTGACATTGCCAGTTGTGCTGATAACTTACGATTATTTATGGACTATTGGACTATACATACAGCTACTTTTTCTTAGTTTAATAAGAAGAAACATTTGTATTTATACTGTTTAGACAAGATACGTCTGAATCTTGTACTCTGAACAACTACTATGAAGACAATATGCAATATATTACTTTTTGTAACTGCCCTACTAACCTGTTGTGACCTGTTGTGAAACTGTCTCATTGCTATTTTTTCATTAAAATTTTAAAAGAAGATTACCGATATAAACATGAATTTTTTGGTGTTACCCGGGATCAAATTCATGACCTTGTGCTTGCCAGGCAAGAATTTATTCCACTGAACTATCTCCCTGGCCCCAAGAGTTGCTTAAAGAAACAAACAAACCAAAACAAGAACAAGGAAGTTCTAAGAAATACAGAAGAGGAAAAAAATAAGAGTAAAAAGAAAACAAAGCAAAAAAAAAAAAAAAAAAAAAAAAAAAAAAAAAAAAAAAAAAAAAAAAAAAAAAAAAAAAAAAAAAAAAAAAAAAAAAA
>PVJA010016894.1:5432-27056 GCA_004027025.1 Myocastor coypus | reverse complement strand
TGAACAAATCCTTTTCCTTTCAGAGTATCTGTTGTATCTTTAATTTTTTAAAGAGAGTACAAATTAGAATTAAAACAGAAAAATTTATAAGTGACAGAGAACTTCACTTAATAGAGTAAAATGAATTTCACAGTATTTGTTGTAATACACAGTGTTGTCTTCCAATCAGTTATTCATATAACCAGATATGCATGTAAAATTTGAAGGAGAAAAACTGAAAGAAATATATAAGAAATTTAGAAGAGGAAAAGCACAAGCAATTGAAAAAAATGAGATGAAATAAATTGAAGCATTAAGTGCTCCTTTCCATGGACCAGAAGAAATGCACTGTACAGTTGTCCAAACAATCCTGCTTATATACACAGATAGATCTCTTCCCCTACATCCTCTCTTGTCCTCCTCCTCAGCTCAGCAACTCTTGCCTTTTGAATAAGGTCATTCCTTTTTTCCAGTATCTTTTTTCTTGCTATTTCAATTTTTTCGCCTTTTTTAATTAAAATTTTATTTATTTATTTATTTATTTATTTATTTATTTACATATAGTACAGAATTTCAAAACCAGAAAAATTAAACAATGGTTATATTACATATTTTCATCATCGGATCAGTTTAGATTAATAGATATTAGTGTATAAGATTGATTAAACAATTAAACCTTAACACTTTCAATAAACACATTTTTTTTAACAGTTGACACACTGCACATTGTCCTCACAATAGTTATACAGAGCACAGTGTGTGGGCATGACCCACCTTCCTATTGATGTTGCTAAGGAAAGAAAAAAATCCTTCTCTTTGAACTAAGAGGAAGCAGATGCATACACAGTCCAATGTTCCACAATTGCAGTGGGCCACCAGTGGAACTTTCAACATTGGGGGCTATTGATCCAAGCCTCCTACAGCTCATCTCACCAATTTAGCTCTGCATTTCATGCCTTGTAATTAAGATTTTTTGCTGGGTGATCATTGTACCATTCAGTTTCCATTTTTCTCTTCTGTTGTACCTTTTAGATTTCCATTACTCTTTCAGGTTCTCACAATAGTGACATAATATGATGCTTGCTATTTTTACTACTTCTACTCCTACAAAAAGTAGCAGTTAACATTATAGTAAATCATTACTGTTTGAAATGGAAACCATAAGTGTGTCATGTACAATACAAACTTTGAAGAGCAACGCTTAATATGTAAACAACATGCAATGAATGTAACAAAGCCTCTAGAATTCACCACAAACTACCTGTTTACAGTGAAGTATCTGATAGTCATCTTAAAACTGCAATGGCATGAATAGTCAGAGATATACCTAAATACCTTCCACCTGTTCCATTCTTTGGCCTAGTTCACAAAGTTAACAAATTACTGTATAGGCTTCTAGACAGAGATATAGTACTTCCTTGTGATGCAAAGGGATACTGAAGGGAAATTTTAATAATGTAGGCTTTGGTTGGTGAAAGTCTTACTGCAAAGTATCCAAGAGAGGTCACTTTCTTCCTTGAATTATCTATTTGACCACTTACAACACATCCTTGGAGGGGACTGCAGAAGCTGGAGGCCTCATTCTCTGTCACTGGATAACCAAATATGCTGGCTATCAAGTTTACATTGAAATAGACATCTCACCTTCCAGAGAGTCTCATAATCATGTTCATTACTAATTGTGCCCTTGTTACCATGTTTGAAAAGTGCTCCTTTCATTCAAGTCTGCTGCATCTAATATTAGGAAAAAAAAGTTTAGGACTTTAAAAGAGGGGTCTTGGGCTGGGGAGATAGCTCCGAGGCACAAGTGCCTGCTGGGCAAGTGCAAGTTGTCAGTTTGAACCCAGGTCCTGCAAAAAATAAATAAATAAATAAATAAAAATTAAAAAAAAATAAAAGAGGGGTCTTGAAAACAAACTGCAACAGAATGTAGTGGCACAGGCCCATAATCCCAACATGCAGGAGGCTGAAGCAGGAGGATCTTTGTGCATTTGAGAGCAGCCTGAGCCACACAGTAAGTTCAAGGCCAGCATGAAATAACCCTAATCCTTCCACAAAAAGAAATGAAAGAAAAAGAAAAACAAATGCAGTACTGGATGGCATGAGACATCCCTTCATCCATAGTGCAACAGCTGTGGAAATCAATTTGGAGATTTCCAAAAACTAGGAACAGATGTCTCATTCAACCCAACTATTGTCCTTCTTAGTATTCTTCCAGAAGAATTAAAAACATCATACCAGAGTGAAATGTGCGTACCCATGTTTACAGGAGCACAATATGTAATAGCTAGATCTTGGAACCAAGCAAATATCTGTCAGTTGAGAAAAGGATAAAAAATGTGGTTATTTTATACAATGGAGTGCTACTTAGGAGTAAACAAAGATAAAATGAGGCTTTATAGGTAAATGGATGTAACGAGAGACCATACCCATATGTGAAATGAATCTCACTAGTGTAAGAAACTGAAAAAGTAAGTAAGATCCAAAAAGTACAATACATACTGTGAAAGGAAAAGAAAACTACTCAAGAGGAATGAACAATTGGGATGGAAGTAAGGAGAAAAGAAGGAAGAGAATATTTAAAAATATACACACATTTAAAAACACACACACACACACACATACAAGATATCTAACATAATTGTACTATTAATTTTTAATCCTTTTATTTTTAAAGAGTACAAATTAGAATTAAAACAAAGAATTAAAAGTGATAGACAATTTCACTTAACAAAGTAATATGAATTTCACAGTATTTGTTGTAATACACAATGTTGTCTTCCAACCAGTTATTCATTTTACCAGATATATGCATGAAAAACTAAAGAAAACAGAAATGTATAAGAAACTTAGAAGACAAAATGTACAAACAATTGAAGAAAAGAGATGAAACAAATTAAAACATCAACTGCTCCTTTCCATAGACCAGTAGATGTCCATAGTACAGCTGCCCAAACCATCCTGCTTACATACATAAATAATTCTCTTTCTCCCACTTCCTTTCCTGTCCTTCTCAACTCAGTAACTCTTTTCTTTTCAACAGGTTCATTCCCTCTTTCCAGTATCTACTATATCCTTCAGATTCCATTTTTCTCTTTGAGGTTCTAACACTAAAGAGACAATACTATGTTTGCACATGCAGGTCTGATTTATTTCACTTAAGAATATGTTCTCTAGGGCCGGCAAGATGGCTTAGCAGTCTCAAGCGCCTGCTTAGGCAGACTGAGGCGATTACAGGGACCGCGGTTCAATTCCCAGCACCAGCACCACGTGCTGTGCCGGCCCCACCCCCAGGGCAGGCTGAGCCAGCTGTTTAAAAAAAAAAAACCCACTACAAGAATATGTTCTCTAGTTGCATCCATTTACTGACAAAAGATTCAAAGTTATCCTGTCTTATAACTGAATAATACTCCATTATGTAAACATACCACATCCTCTTTATTCACTCCTTAGTTGATGGGCATCTGGACTGTTTCTAGGATTGAGCTATGACAAATAGTGCTTCTATAAACATGGGTGCACATATGTCATGGTGGTATGAGGTTTTTAGACCTTCTGGGAAAATACCCAGGAATGGAATAGCTGGCTTGAATGAGATCTCCAATCCTAGCATTTTAAGGAATCTTCGCACTGATTTCTACAGTGGTGATACCAGTCTGCACTCGCACCAACTGTGCAGAAAGCTTACTTTTTCTATACAGCCTCTCTAGCATTTGTTATTGTCTGGCTTCTTGATATTATTAGTTCACTGAAAGGAACAGCTGGTGCTTTTACTATTTGATAAATTTTACATACCTATGCTGGTAATCTGAGCAGCTACTTTGAAGATAACAATATGCAATATAATAACCATTGTTAATTTCCTATCATCTTATTTTGAAATTCTATATTGTTTTAACTTTTTCTCTCTTTAGAATTAAAAATTAAGCTATATTACAGACTGTGATAATTGATCGATCATGTCAGTTTGACTAAAAGAAGCTTAACTAAATGGGCTCAGCAATTTCATACACTAGGATGTGAAAGACACCCTAGGGTAGCTCCCTGACTGGATGTATTCAGGGGAAACAAAGAAGGACAGATTTGGTTCTGCGTCTTCAGAGGAGTTCCAGTCTTCACCCTCACCTAGGATGACATTTTCTGGCTTCTAGTGCAAACTGTTCAACTTCTGGCATGAAGATCCTTCAACCTTCTGGCATAGACTTTTCAGCCTTCCATTACAGATCCATCAACCTCGCGGTACAAACTATATAGTACATTACAGTGAGCGCCAGACCTTTGACTGAATACTTCAGACTCCTGTGTAAAGATATGCTCTGTATTTTTCTTCTTCCACTTCTGGTGATAGTAATTGTAAATCAATAAACCAATCTTTTAAATTCATATATATATATATATATATATATATATATATATATATATATATATATTTTGTATATGTTGTATTATATCTATTTCTTTATTAAACACTGAGTGATACATAGACCAAATGTATTTAATAGAGTTAAACTCTATAGAGTTCTTCATTCACCACCAGCAGAATATACCGTATTTTCAGCATGGCATGAAAACTTTTCCAAAATACACTACATTTTAGGTCCTAAAGCAAGTTTCAGTAAACAAAGAATTGAAATAATTTCATCCATTCTATCAGATCACAATGGAGTGAAATTAGAAAGCAACAGAGATAGAAAGAAGAGAAACTACAAAAACACATGGAACTGCATATTTTTATATAATCAAGTAACTGAAGAAGTCAAGGAAAATATAAAAAATTGCAGAATCAATGATATAAAAACACTACATATCAGATCCCATGAGATACAATAAAAGTAGTTAAAGTTCTTTCATTTATTCTTTTCTTCAGTAACAGGGATTGAACTCAGGACCTTATGACACTGAGCTATCTCACTGACCCAAAAGTTGTTATAAGAGGAATAGTTATAGCTATGATGGCTTATATTAGAAAAAAGTAGCTAGCCCAAATAAATAATGCAATGACAGATCTAAACAGCTTAGAAGTGCAAGAATAAACAAAATATGAAAGCAACAGAAGGAAAGCAATAAGAAAATTGAAGCAGAAATTGAAACTAAATAATAAGAATGATCAATAAATCAGAACTGACTCTTTGAAAAGAAGGTAAGATTTATAACCCTTTTGTTAATCTTACCAAAAGAAAACTAGAAATGAAAAGAGAAAATTTTAGCAGACACCACTGAAATCCAGAGCAGCTCAGAAATTATTTTCAAAAATTATATTCCAAAAAATTAGAGAATTTGGAAGATATGAATAAATTTCTAAACACTTATACCCTACCTAAACTATCAAGAAGATATGCAAAACCTAAACAGATTTAAAAAAACAATGTGATTGAAACAGTAATAAAACTCTTCCAACTAGGTAAAGCATGGGCTATATGGATTTCCAACTACCATTAGAGAAATTTTAAGACCAGTGTTCCACAAACATTTTTTGCATAATAGGAAGGAAAGTATCTTCCCAAATTCATTCTCTAAAGCCAGCTTTACACTGATATTAAACCACTTAAAGACCCAGCACTATCTGAAAACTATACATCAATATTCTTTTTTTTTTTTTTTTTTTTTTTTTGAGACAGGGTCTCACTGTGCAGTTGAGGCTGGTCCTGCGCTCACTTTTGTAGCCCAGGCTGGTCTCGAACTCGCACCAATCCTCCTGCCTC
Source organism: Myocastor coypus (assembly GCA_004027025.1). Lineage (NCBI taxonomy): Eukaryota > Metazoa > Chordata > Mammalia > Rodentia > Myocastoridae > Myocastor > Myocastor coypus. Next base: position 21,375 of record PVJA010016894.1, on the reverse strand, counting down.
AGCCTCCCAAGTGCTGGGATTACAGGCGTGAGCCACCATGCCCGGCATATACATCAATATTCTTGATGAACATAGAATAAGTAGATGGAAAAATTTTCAGTAAGAACCTTGTCAATAGAATTTAATATCACATTAAGAAAATTATACATCATGACCAAGTTTCTTTTGTCCCAGGGATACAAAATTTGTTCAATATACATCCATCCATCAATGTAATAGACTACATAAATTGAATCAAAGTTAAAAATCTCATGGCCATATCAACAGATGCTGGAAAAGGCTTTGACAAAATAAAACAACTCTTCATGATAAAAGCCTATTGAAAAAAGACATAATCATAATGTCTCCCTAAAATAAGAAGCTAAAAGAGTAAATAAGATTCAAAATGTACAGTAGATACTGTAAAATGGGAAGAATCTGCTCAAAAGGAAAGAGAAACTGGAATGGGGGAAACGAGAAAAGTAAAGAAAACAAAAAATAAATAAATACATTCGCAAGATAGTTAAGATATTTCACTACTTGCTATTAGTTCATTGCAAACAAAGCTGTATATTTGTGTTGATTTATCAGTGTTTCATTTCTATGTCTTATAAACTGAGCAATTACTTTGAAGATAACAATATACAGTGTACTGATCATTGTTGCTCTTCTATAATCTTGTTTTGAAAATTTATACTACTGTTTTTTATTGTTTATTTTTTTTCTTTAAAATAAAAATTTTTAAAGAGAAAAATGTTACTTCAAAATAGTGGTCACATATAAAAAACTCACAGCAAGGATCAAATTAAATGGTGAAAAATAAAGAATTTTCTCAAAAGCTGGAATAAGGTACCTATTCTCACCATGCCTGTTGAATACAGTACTTAAAACTTTATGGAGAAAGAAATAAAAGGAATAAAAATCAGAAATCTTTTAGGTCATATATTCAGCAAAGTGGCAAAATTCAAAGTCAGTACACAAAGGTTAACTGTTTCTGTATACTAATAATGAACTACTGAGAAAAAATCAAGAAAACAATTCTACTCACAATAGCTCCACAAAATTAAGTGCCTAAGCAATCAATCTAACCAAAGAGGAAAAAGACCTCTGTAACGAAAATTATAGAACTCTGAAGAAAATAACTTTAAAAACATTAGAAAATGGAAAATATCCCTTATTCTTAGATTGGTAATACCAATATTGTTAAAATGACTGTACTACTAAAAGCAATATAAAATTCAATGCAATTTCTATTAAGATATCAACAACAATCTTCACAGAACTAGAGAAAGCAATTCTGAATTTTCATTGGAATCAGAAAAGACCAACAATACCCAAAGCAACCATGCGTAAAAAGCAACATGGACCATAGTAATAAAAACAACATGGTACTGCTATAGAAACACAAATGGAATACGGAACATATAAAATGACTTAAGCAGATACAGTAATCTTATTTTTGACAAAGAAGCAAAAAATATACAATGGAAAATGTTAGTCTCTAACAAATAGAACTGGGAAATCTTAAGAGATTGATGGTTATCCCTCACCCTTACTAACACGGTTATTTCACTGAATTCTCCTTAGAAACATGCTGAGGCCTAAGTGTCATGGCCATTTGACAAATAAGGAAATTGAGATAAAGTGTTGCCTGACAGAATTTGTTCAGGGGTACCTGACTAGCCAAAAAACTTCCTAGCCTCAAATTCAGATGTCCACGGCTCCAAAACTAGTTTTTAGACTCAACAGCTCCTGAAGAGAATCAGTCTTTTACAGAGAGATATCCAGGGCCCCAATACTAGTGGTACAGGAAGGGTGCTATAGCACCTTCTCCTTGGCACCCAGTGACACAAATAGGCTTTGTTCTCATAGTAGGGTAAATCAAAATTGTATGTCTAGGTTTTGTTAAATTCCTACCTATTCTATTCCAAATATAACTCTTTCCATCTTAAGTATATAAATCTATACTATTTCTATTTCTAGGTACTACTTAGTAGCATGTAATATGTACTAGTTATATTATATGTACTAATATGTAGTACATGTATACAATATGTACTACCTTGTATTTTTATAATTATTATGTCCAATAGTCATACCATAGTTATAATTCTGTATATATAGTTTAGCCTTTATTAAAATATGTAATAATACTCATAATACTATATAATATATTTAGTTATGTGCATATACATATAGATAACTGTATATATGTACATAGCATTTTATTTAAATAATATCTAATAATGTTCATAATAATATCAGGCTATACCTACTGAGCATTGTTGTGTGCCAAGCATAACACTAAGAGCATCTCCATATAAATTACATCTTCACCCTCAATTCACAGGTTAAGAATTAATCTGATGGGGCCGGAAAGATAGCTCCATGGCATAAGTGCAAGGTTGTGAGTTCGAGCCCTAGTCCCCCGAAAAAAAAAAAATTAGTCTGAGAGGGGCCCGGCAAGATGCCTCAGTGGTCTAAAGCACCTGCTTAAGAAAGCTTGGGCAGCTGCAGGGACCGCGGTTCAATCCCCAGCACTATATGCTGTGCCAGCCCTGCCCTCAGGGCAGGCTGGGCCAACCATAAAAATAAATAAATAAACAAACAAACAAAAGTTCTGAAACAAGAAAAATAAAATTAAATTAAAATAAATTAATCTGAGAATTTTTAAATAGCCTCACTGAAGAACGTTAGTACCACAGAATCAGTATTTGAGGATAATCTTAGTGCTTCTGTATTCAATAAGTATTTGAATATATAAACTTGTTTAGTTGAAAAATATGCACAAAAATCCAGGCTAGATAACTTTTCCAAGGTGATGTGGGAAATAAATGATATATTTCACTTCAACTTTCTCTGCCTCCAGATTAATATATAATATTGCATTTCCACCTCTGATAAAGAAAATGTGTATCAGCAAAAGAGAAGAAAATAAAATCATCCATTATATCAAATCTGCAAGTTACTTGAGCTGGTGCTTTCATTTGGTCTGTCCTTTAATTTACCCCAAGTGTCTGGTATCTTTTTCGAAATTCCTTCATTTGTTCTCCGTATTTCACTTCGTTCTCATTGTCTAGAGCCCCTGCCTGATTGCATCTGCCACTGATGGCCCAGAACCAAGTATAAGTTTTTAGGACATGACTATGTGAATATGGAGCCTGGTGAGCTTTCACTCTCTAGTCTAGGATAACAGAAGCTAGCTGAATAATCACGGTCAGCCATTAGCTGTCCTGATCATTTATTAAAGCATTAAATCATCCAGTTGTAAGTAAATTATCAGATGCTTGGACAGGGTTATATTCATGGAGGTGCTCTCCACAATGTTATCATGCTAACAAGAAATAAAAGAAACCAAAGTGGTCAAATGCACAAAACAGGTAAATTAAATTGCAGTGCATTCATATTATAAGTTATTATCATGCAATAATTTAAAAGGAAGTTTTAAAAGTTTAATAACAAAGAAAATAAAACAAAAAATGGAGAGAAAACTACAGGCAACATGACCATATGGTATTATCTGAAATATAGATTACTTTTATAATCAAAACGTATGATTACTCTGTTAATGAAAAAAAATCAACCTTTATAAAACGTGATGAGGGAGACACCCACTCAGGACCCTCCTCCTGTCTCTCTCGGACAGGAGCTTTCTTTCCCTCAATGAATGTTCTGATCATTAAAAAACATAAAAAAAAAAACCAAGATGAGCAGTTGTATCCTCTTTTTTAATCATACTTTTTCTATTAGTTAGGTTTACCTTTTCTCAGCTGCAGTTTAAATTGCTGCTACACAGTCTTACTTTCATTTGTAAAGGGTAGTGAAAATAACTGCCAATCTCACATGGCTGCTGTATTGATTAAATGAAATGATGGAACATTGTGAAGATATATTTTTAACAAATGTTGGAGAACATCTTACTTCTGAGCCATTATTGAGCAGATTCTAAGTGTTCTGAATTTCTAGTGGTTTCTAATAACTAATCTGTCTTGTAGGCAGGCCTGCCTGCCCATTTCCACTTTAGGATCATACTCAAGGTCTTTACCTTCTCACTACCTAAATTTCTAAACCATCTATATATTATATATGTTTTTTTTTAAAAAAAATGAAAATAAACTAAAATCTTTTCTATACCAGTCTTTGAATTAAATTTCTTATAGCCTCTTCCTCCTCTGCCCACATTCTATACTGCAACAAGAATCATCTTTACTCTATTATTTTGTCGTGAACATTATTATTTAAATAAAAAGGAATCACCTTCAGTCACCTTTACTCAGACTCCCATAAAGCCTCCTGAATGTCCTTGACATACTCCACTAGTCCTTCAATAGCATTCTCCAACAATCATTCTAGCCCATATAGAAGCAAGCCAAGTCTTCAGCATGTCTTAACTAAAAGCATTACTTTACATTAGAGCCCCAGTGCATGCTAGTTATTAATAATTCCTACTCAAAGTATATTTATCAGTCCCTCTGGAATTTGTTAGACACTCTGGCTTCAACCAGGCCTACTGAATCAAACTCTGAATTAAGAATATTCTCCAGGTGGTTTGCATGCACAGTTAAGTTTGAGAAGCACTGATCCCGATGACCCTAAAATTGGAAGGTGAAACGAAATGACGGAAGATTTACTTATTCTATTTAGGCTATCCTTATGTGTCTCTCATGTATATTTAGCCATATCCTTTCTTAGATGGTAGGATCACTAAAAGGTAGTAATTGACATCTTTCTCTTTCTTTATACCAACTGCTATAATGTAAGAGTCCCTCAAAAATGCTTATTAGCTAAAAATAATGTTTTAAAAATTTTTGTACAGGATCTAAAGGTTCTTCAGGGTCTTACTACATAGATCAGACATGTAGTAATCTACCTATGTTCAACCTCCCAAGATCTGGAATTACAGGCCTGTGCCACCACATTTAGTCTTAATCACTATCTCAGCATGTCCTGGGGCCAGGACCAATACAGCATGGCAAGGATCAAACCCCAGCTGCTGTGTTTGCCTAAGCAGGCACTTTAGTCCTCTGAGCTATTTGGCTGGCCCTCAGCTAAAAATATTTTAAATATCATATTTAAAGTTAATCATGGTAAAACTTACTTACCATAGCATGACCACTAAGGCTATACAATCTGGGAGCCTGCCAACCTGAGATAAAAAAATTACTTTCCAACATTAGCCATGTGACCTTAGGCATGTAACCTGAGTATATCCTCAATTTTCTCGTCTGTGAAACGGAGTTAATAAACTTCACCTTAAAAGGCTATTGTGAGAGTTAAATGAGTAAAGAGATGTGAAAATCTTATAAGATATGAGGATCTCCAAGTTTCAATCTAGTTTTGGCAATTTAACAACTTATTGAGACCCTGCCTCAAAATAAAAAAATAAAAATAAAAATAAAAATAAAAACGGCTCAGTATGAAGGTTCCGGATTCACTCCCTACTACAAAATAAAATATAAAATAAAATAAAATAACACAATGAAATAAAAATTGATGATTCAACTATTTTAGATGTCAGATTTTAGAACTCCAGGTTCTAAATTTGTCAGACTCACGGATACAAATAATAAATGTAGTAGATGTTGCATATAATGAATGTAGTAACCTAGCAAATAATGAATAGATTTTGGAGCAGAAGCCAAGGGTAATCATCTGGGTCTCTTGGACGTTCTCCTGAAGTATTTACGGATCATGCAATGCTTAATAGAAACTATGTACTCTGAACTTTCCAGGCTCTTCCTAGACAGGAAGAAGGTAGAGATATCTTTTTGCCCAAATCGTGGAATCTGCAACATATAGGAAAGGGGAAAAGAGTCCCACAAGGTGCCTCCAACACTTTTTTCTTGCATATAGCTACCCCTGGTTCTTCTTTTCTGCCCTGTGGATTCACCTATTTGCTATCACCTCCACAAACAACTGAGAAGAAACACACACTGTATGAAAGAAATGCTAGAGAGGGATTTGAGCCACAGCTAGGAAAGTAGTATAATATCACCTTCACGATGAACAGACTGGAGAAGGGATGGGTTAAGAAGGAGCCTTTGAGAGTCTTCCCAATTCTTTGCACTTGGTGGTATCATCTAAGCAACAGGAAATTCCTTGGGGACAGAGGCATTGTTGGGTATCCATATCTTTGTATGTCTACAAAGTATTAAATCCCTTAGCTGAGAAAAAATATCCCTTAGTTGATGAAGTAGCAAGAGAATATTATCCAGACAATGTATTAAAGCAAGGACAGAAAATCAGAATGCTGAACTATCTGCACACACCAGTGAGAGATTTTAACTATGTATAGATTAGGACAATTTTGAAAAGTCGACCAAAAGTAGAATTCACAGGACTGTAAATCCACACTATAAGAGGAAAGCAAATGTGAAGAGAGGAGAGAAGAAACAAAGATTGCATTATAACCTGCTCTTAGTCACTTTCCTATCATTAGGATAAAATACCGAATATCAGTAACTTAAATGAAGAGAGGTTTGTTTTGATTCGTGGTTTTACTCTATCAAGAGTTGGTTCCTAGGCAGCAACAGGATGGCAGAGGGGCATCATGAAAAAAATGGTCTTCAACCCATGGCAGCCAGCTAGTAAGGAGAAAAGGAGGGAGCCAATACTGAGAACCATATCTTTGGGTCCTTCCCCCACTGAACCACCTCCTAACAGCACATTTAGCTATGATCTCATCAATGGATAAAACCACTAATAAATATAGTGCCCCCAAGCAAATCACCCTCAACACACGAGCAAATTTTAGGAGACAATTTAGATGTAACAAACTTCAAAGGATGCAGTAGCTAAAAGTGGATCTGTGATAGTAATGATGAAATTTAAATGGAATGTTCAAATTTAAGGAATTACATGAACAAAGTTGAGTCATATCTGAAAAGGAAATCATGAAAAACTCCATTAAAGAAATTTCATATCATGCAGACACTGCATAAGGTTCACAAGGCTGGAAAAGTAAATGAGTACCTGCATATCGCTTGGAAAGCCTAATGCTTCAATACAAGGATGGATCCACCCAAGGAAAGGAAAGTCTTTTTGCAATGGACATAAAAGTACAAATAGTATAATTGCTTTGCTATAGTCTGGATCATCACAGGGTAATAAAAACCAAAACTCTAGGAAAAATATTAAGTGGTTGACTTCAATAGATATAGCCCCCATCTCTCTCTCTCTCTCTCTCTCTCTCTCTCTCTCTCTCTCTCTCTGTGTGTGTGTCTCTCTATCTCTCTGTCTCTGTCTATCTGTTGGTCTCTCTCTCCCTCCCTCCCTCTCTCCCTCCTTCCCTCCCTCACTGTCTCTCTCCATCATCTCTCTCAGTGCTGGACATGGAAACCAGACCTTGTGCAGGTGGAACAAGGATGCTAACACTGAGCTATACTTCCAGTCTCTTGATCCAGATTTTTCATTTCCTAGCTCATTTGACTCCTCTTCAAAAATATACAGGTGCACATTAAAAGACTTTTACTCAATCACCTAAAAATCCAGCACTCCTAACAGAGTTAACATCTTGCATAGCCAGAGTTCTCAACAAAACAAAATCAATAAGGTACATATTGAGAAACAGAAAAAGATTTATCCTGAAGGATTGGCTCATATGATTATCAAGGCTAGGAAGCCTTGTGTTATATCATCTGGAAGCTGAAGGCCCAAGAATGCCTGTAGTGTGGTGCCACTCCCATGTGAAGGAAGAAGAGTGAATATTGTAAAGCTCAGTCTGGGTCAGAAGGCCTGGCAACTGGGAACACCTATGTTAAAAGGAAGAAGTTTGATGGTCCAGTTCAAGGAAAGGTGGGGGTATTCAGCCTTATCCATCTTTTCGTTCTATTTGAGTGAGCTCCACCATAGCTTCAATGAATCCTTCCCCCATCGGGTAAAGATTAATCTTCGCTTCTCATTCCACTGGTTAAAATACCAGTTGCTTCAAAAAACAACCACCTCGACATATTCAGAACTAATATTTTTGCCAGCTATGTGGCTATCCTGTAGCTGAGGCAAGCTGACATGCATAATTCAACTTCATAACCACTGCCGAACATATTTGTGAACCCCCGTATAACAGTCACACAGGAAAAGAAAATGTTAGCATCAAACTTTTTAAGTGTTAAATAATTCTTAATGTCCTGAATTTAAACTCTCCACCTTCATAGAAGTGGAAAATGAGTCCCCTAAATAGTAGCAATTTGTGCTAAGAGGTCATGCAGCTACCTAGTTCAACTAAAGATTATGGGATATTTTTGTTTATATGAATTAAAAATCTGACAGAATAGGTGGGAGGGTGAAGTTTCATGAAGTCAAGGACCTCATATCTTTTATATTTCTTATTTTATATTTGAGAAGAATTGAAATATAATGTCAAGTAGTAAATTCATAAAAATGGTATGAGAAATAACTTCTGTCTCAAAATTGGAATCGTAACACGTAACAGATACTCATTAATTTTTACTAAATGTATATTCACCTTGAGGAAAATGAGGTAGGAGACAGACAGAGGCTTATCCTGGGTATGTATAAAAATACTGGAGGCATATGAATAGCCAACCTATTGGGATTCCTTTTGTCTTCCTACACTAAAATCTTAGACAGAACTTACCTACACACAAGTCCTATCCCATATGTTTGCCCACTCATCCCTTCAACTGCTAAAGCAAATGAGAGATCACTGGGTATGACTTTTTTTTCTGGCACATGTCATCCAACCTTTAACTTTACACCATCTTAAACTACAAAATTTCCCTTATTGCATATCTTTAAATTCTAAGATAGACTAGGATTCTAACAGGTGCCTCACACAGATAGACAATCTAAAATAAACATCTTATTTTCATTTTTTTAAAACTCAAATCATTCTTTTTGTCCCCCTAAAATTTTATCTGTTGTAAATTTAATCTGCACATTAATATGGTGGTGATATTTGTAAGTGGAGCCAATGAAGGGTACTTGGGCTTACATGAGATCATGTGGGTGGGGTTCCTATGATTGAATTAGTGGTTTTTAAAACAGGAAGTGAAACCTGAGCTTCTGCTTCCTCATCATGTGATGTTCCCCATCCAGTTATGATCCAGGAAGAAAGAACTCACCAGATGCATCCCTTAAGCTCAGAATTCCCAGTATCCAATATTATGAGAAATACTTTTTTAAAAAATTACTGAGTTTCAGAAACACTGTTATAAAAACACAAAATAGACTAAAATAAATAGAGCTGACACCCACTGAAAGTTAAGAGTTGGCAGAGAGGACTTTGAAGCAATTCTCTAAATATGTACATGTTTCCTGTGAGGGTTCTTGCTATAAGGAGCAGAGTTGGGAGAATAATAGGGGAGGATAGTTGGAATTTTATAGTGAGGCTTTTGTCTGACCCCATCTTCTCATGATTGTATGTCTGGAGACTAAGAGTTATACCCCCAACCCAATGATAATCTTGATATAGTCTCAGAGACCTAAGAGGAACCAAAGCACCCAAAATATGGTTCAGTGGCACTGAACTTATCTACCAAGTCCAAGATCCACAGTTAAATTCCCCATTAATAATAATAATAATAATAATAATAATAATAATAACCAAAAAGCAATTATGCCTTTTTAATGTGATACAGTGGAGGATTCTGCCTTTGAAAATATAGGCTCCAAGCTATCAGCTCTAAACGGGAAAGGGATCAGAAAGTGACTATAGACTGTTTCCTGAAGATAGCAACCAATCTACTGTTTTAACTAAGATAATTACTGCTCCAGTAAAATCAGGACCATAAAAAGAAAAACAAAGTGCTTTCTTGGCCCTCTCTCACCTCAGCCTGCCCATAATTTCTTCTTCATAGCTTGCCCAGATCTGGAATACTACATGTATGTCTGCTTACTATCTCTTACTGCTCATGTTATCAGCTTAGAGAAGCAGAAAAAAAGGTTTAAACCAGGCAAAGTAGAGTGTAGTTATTGTCACAGCATTATGAGAGACTACAGCAAGAGGATCACAAATTTCAGCCTAGCCAGGAGATCTCAGTAACCTAGTGAGATAGTCTCAAAACAAAAACAAAACAAAACAAAACAAAAAAAAAAACAAAAAAAACCAAGAAAAATGGTAGAGCATGTAGTTCAGGGCAAAGGCACTCTGTTAATTCCCAGATGTAAGAAAAAATATTTAAAATTATAAACTTACTAAAAATAATGTCCACTTTTATTCAGTTAAACTTAGAAACATCACATGTAAGTTTTTACAACAGACTACATAAATCCTTCCTATTTTATTTCTTTTTGGCTTGAATTCACTGACAACTGAAAATAGAAAGGAAATTGATGGCAAAAGGTCACCCCTTACTAAAGATATTGACATTTTGAAATATGAGGAGGGCACAAAAGATGAATAGTTAGGGGATGTATATTATGCAGATCTTGCGCTGAGAACATCAGCCACATTATCACATTAATCCTCACAAGAACTATATGAATATGTTCTATTATGATCCCCACATGAAGGCTGAAAGGGTGAGGAGATAGCTCAGCAGCATAAGACCCTGATTGGCAAGTGCAAGGTACTGAGTTTGAACACTGGTACCACAAAAAAGGCAATCTTGCAATATATGACATATTAGTAAACTTTATGGACATTATACTCAATGAAATAGTTCAGGCACAAAAAGAATATACTGGCACAATTCCATTTTCATTAGGCATCTAAAATCTTCAAGCTCAAAGAAGCAACAAATTGTATTTTGGGAGTCAGCAACTAAGAGTAAGGGCACGTAAGGAGGTACTGATCAATGAATGCAAATTTTCAGTTAGTCAAGATGAATACATTCTAAGGAAATTCTCTAAAACATTATGCACACAGATAATATTGTCTTATATTCTGAAAACTCTGTGAAGTTATTTCTCATGTTAGATGGTCTCATATTACAATGGAGACTAAAAAAAATGATGAGTGCCACACCCAATAGCTAGTTCTGAATTAGGGCCCACTGAGATCTGAAAATGACTTTTCTGCTGGGTGGTTAAGGGCAAGTTAAAGCAAGACCTGTATAACAAAACATGGAACTTTTCTGTCTCCCAAGGTCAGTCAAATCCCCTCAGGATTTACCTTCAAACCACGTACAGTACTATGTTGAACCTTCTCTTAGTTCAATGAGAAGAAAGATTTGTAGTAATAGTGCTTAGACAAGATATTATGTCTGCATCTTATAATCTGAACAACTACTATGAAGACAGCAATATGCAATGTATTAATTATTGTGACTGTAATACAAGCCTATTTTGAAAGTGTCTCATTGCTTTCTCATTAAAATTAATAAAAAATAACTAGATGACATTTCCTGAATTCTAAAAAAAGTGATAGATTCAAACCATTAAACTAAATAGACTTACATGATAAAAAATATCTCCTGACAAATTACACCAAGAAAACACATTAGAAAACAAAACCTAAATAAAGAGATCTTAATACCAGCAACAAATTCAACTGTCACACATGCAAAAAGTATTAAGAAAAAGGAAATGCAATGAAGCAATGCTAAAGATTCCTAGCTCTCCCAAAACAGTGCAAAGTGGGCACTGATGGAGAGAAAAGCAAACGTCAAATAGCTAAGATATGCAAAATAAAAACAAAGCAAAGAAACTCAGTCAGCTTAAGAAAGATATAGTCTAAAAAGTAATGAAACTAGATATGCAAAATAAAAACAAAGCAAAGAAACTCAGTCAGCTAAAGAAAGATATAGTCTAAAAAGTAATGAAACTATTAATAACATAACCAATGTAGTTATGAAGAAAAAATAAAAATTGGAAGAGGTGGCCAAAGTAATTCAAAACATGAAAGACAAGTGCACCAAAGAAACGGACTCCAAGAAAGTGCTAAACAGAAATCAGAGAAATAGTAAATTCTATTAAATTCATAAATAGGAGATGAACATGAAGATAGCATTTCATAAATACTGGACAAAATGAAATCATATGATGATATACTCAAATAAACCTTAAAATGATCACAGCAAGAAAAAAATCAAACAACAGCTGATAAATGATGCTACAATTAACCTGATGTTAATTGAAGTTAGAGAGAAATTAAAGGAAAGTATTCATGATATAAAAATATATCTACAGAACATGACAGAATATATCTGGACAGGAAAGAATTCAACATACAGGTAAATGAGATTTATGGAATGCCAAATAACTTTGATGAAGAAGAAAGTTTCCCATAGCACATGACAGACAAAAATCTTAGAAGTCCAAGACCATGATGGAAGCATTAAAGCTGTCCGGAAAAGAAAAGCAAAAAAATTATCACTGAATCACTGATAATGGTAAATCTAACAGGATCATAACAGACTTTTTCAACATAAACTTTAAAGGCCAGGAGAGCTTTGAATAAAGTGTTTCAAGCCTTAAGAGAAAACAGCATGCACCTCAAACTCCTCCAAGACTATCTTTCATGCTTTATGGGCAAATAAGGACATTTCATAAAAATATACCTCAAGAAAGTCATGAACATGAAAATTGAAACTCTAAAAAAATATTCAATAATATCTAAGAAAAAATCAACCATGCCCAAATACCAAATAGAATGAATATACTGAGCAAGGCTAGTAGTTAAACCGAAAAGGAAAAATAAGAGTCAAAACAAAAGAAAAAGAAAGCAATGAAAGTAATAAGTCAATAACTTTCAGTAACAACTCTCAGTATGAAAGTCCCAAATATCCTAATTAGAAGACATAATTTTCAGGACTGGGGAGGCTGAGGTTGTCGGGTCGCCATGAACTTGAGGCCGGCCTGGGCTACATAGTGAGTCTAAACCTATCCAGAACAACATAAAAAGACCCTGTCTTAAAAAAATAAAAGACACAAGTTCGTAAAATTTATCAAGAAACAAGGTCCAAAGGTCTGACACATTCGAGAGGTGCACCTAATCCACAAAGAAATGCAAAGAATGGAAAACAATATTCAATGCACCAGGACTCTGAAAACAAACAGGGGCAGCACTTTTTTTTCTCAGAGAAAGTGAACATCAAGCTAAAATTAATGAAAAATATTGTAGAGAATGACATTACATATTAGTTACGGGAGTATTCAACAGGAATAGATAATATATATATACATATATATATATATATATATATGTATATATATATATACGTATATATATATATATATATATATATATCACTGGAAGCTTAAATTCATAAAATAAATACTACTGAACATAAAAAATCAAGCAAACATTAACATAATATAGACAATATAGTAGGTGGTCTCAATACCGCATTTCCACAAATAGATCAACTAAACCAAAAACTTAAGAAAGAAATATTATATCTGAACAACATCCTAAAATAAATGGACTTCTGAGATTATCTACGGAATGCTTCAGCCAATGGCAAGAGAATAAAAATTCTTTCTAGCAGCACACTGAAGTTTGCCTCAAAATACAACACAGATTAGTGCATAAACTCTGATTAAATAAGTACAAAATAATTTATATCAGCCTATATATACTACCAAATCACAGTTCAGTAAAACTACAAGTCAATAGCAAAGAAAAAAATTTTTACAAATGTCTGGACATTAAGTAACATATTCTTATACATTACTTGTATCACAGAATAAATTGTACAATTTCTAAAATCAAGCTATAGGGGTATTACAACATATCAGAACCTATGGGTCACAGCCATAAATGGGACGTTTGTGGCTATGAATATTAACATAGGAAACAGAGAAAACTCAAATGAATAATCCATGTATACCTTAAGATACTATAAAAGGAAGAAGAAAACAACCCCACATACCTAATATAAGGAGGAAAATCATAAGGATATGAGTTAAAATTAAGTAAATTGAGGCAAAATAAAAAACAGTCAATGAATCAAAGGGCTGCTTTTTGCCCAAAAGAAATCCTTACTCGAAATTGCCAAAGGAAATGTGCAAACCTGTGAAACTACAAATGACAAAAGACATAAGCAAAATTGAGAAGAGCATTAGGAGCTAATATTAAAAAAAAACTATAGTCAAAGTAGAGAATCTTGAAGAAATAAACAAGAACCTAGATGCATATAAATTATCAAAACTGAACTAAGAAGATGATAAAAATAGAAGAAAATGCCAAAAGTGACAATAAACTGGGCACTATCATACATGTGTGTAATCCTGGCACTCTAAAGGCTGAGATTTCTTGCAAATTCAAGGCCAGCTTCAACTATATAGCAATTTTAAGGCCACCCTAAACTATATAGCAAGACTCTGCCAGAAGAAAAAAGGAAACCAAAAGAAAAAAAAGCAATGAAGTAGACCCACTAATGAAAACATTAGTGAACTAAGAGCAACCTCTGGCCCAGTGGATATGCCAATAAACTCTAAAAGAATTTCAAAGAAGATCTAATGGAAGTATTCCTCAAGTTCTTTAATATAATTTAAAAGGAAAGAATACTTTGAAACTCATGTATGGAAGATAATATTAATTAATCTGATTCCATAATCAGAAAAAGACTGATCTGAAATGTTCAGGCCACTTTTTCCATAAACGTAGATACAATATTTTCAACAAGATATTGGCAAATAAAATGCAGCAAATAATCTAAGAGAGCATTATGACCAAGTAAGTGTCATATCCAGGGTGCAACAATAGTGCACCATGTATAAATCAATAATATAATATACAACATAAGGAGAAACAAGGAAAAGGTCACCTTATCATAGGAATAGAGGCAGAAAAGTATTTTTATAAAACAAAATATTCATTTGTAATTTTAAAAAGCCTCTGGGAAAAAATAGGTATAAGAGCACGTTAGTCTGATAAACATATATATGACAAACTTACCACTACTACTACTGTATGGACTGGAGAAATAAAAGCTTTAATTCTAAAATGATTAATATGGCAAGGATCTACATTATCACTACTCCTGTTCAATGTAGATATTGAAATATTAGCAGAGCAATGAAGCGAGACAAAGAAAAAAAAAAGGATATTAACAGAAAAGGGAGAACTCAAATTATCATTTAATACATGATCCCCTCAACAGAAGATCCAAAAAAATACACTAAAAGATTCTACAAATTAATTATAAAATTGTATCATGATATAAAATCAACACACAAACATCAATGGCATTTGTGTACATCAGTAATTAATCCACGAATGGGGCCAACGAGATGGGTCGGTGGTCTAAATCTCCTGTTTAGGCAAGCTTAGGCAACTGCAAGAACAGCATCCCCTGTACCACATGCTGTGCCATCCCCACCCCCAGGGCAGGCTGAGCTGGTCATAAAAAAGTCATTAGCCCACTAAGAAACAAATTAGGAAAACAGTAGCACTCACAACAGCATAAAGCAAAATTAAATAAAAAGGAATCAACCTACTCAGGAATCTGAATGATCGTTGCAATGAAAACCATAGTATTCTATAAAGACGACATTAAAATTGATATCAGAAAATATGAAGGTATTCCTGTGCCTGGATCATTTACAATATTGTAACCAATATTGTAAAATGGCCAAATTTCCAGAACTGATATACAGATTCAAAGCAACCTCAATTAAAATAGAAATATAATTCCTCACAGAATTACAGAAAACAATCCTGAAACTCATATGGAATACTAGAAACAATCCTCGGCAACAAAAGTTAACTAAGAGACATGATAATCCCAGACTTCTGGTGTGCTATGCCATCTTCACCCACTGAGATGGTAACAGAGATTGGTTGTGGTGACACAGATCTGTAATCCCAGTGCTGGGGAGGCTGAAAACAGGAGAATCACTAGGAATCTGATCTGTGTAGAGCAGTGGTTCTCAACCTTTCTAATGCCATGACCCTGCAATACAGTTCCTCATGTTGCGGTGACCCCAAACCAAAAATTAATTTTGGTGGCTACTTCAAATTGCTAATTCCAATAAGTAACATTTCACCATGGCATAGAATGGGTTTAAATATGTATTTTCCAATGGCTTTAGGCGACCCCTGTGTTTTGGTCGTTCA
>PVJA010016893.1:13088-42705 GCA_004027025.1 Myocastor coypus | reverse complement strand
TTTTTTTTTTTTTTTTTTTTTTTTTTTTTTTTTTTTTTTTTTTTTTTTTTTTTTTTTTTTAGAACTTTTTATTCTTTAGTCTCTTAAAACCTTATTTGTGCCGGGCGTGGTGGCTCGCGCCTGTAATCCCAGCACTCGGGAGGCTGAGGCAGGAGGATTGATGCGAGTTCGAGACCAGCCTGGGCTACAAAAGTGAACTCAGGACCAGCCTCAACTGCATAGTGAGACCCTGTCTCAAAAAGACAAAAAAAAAAAAAAAAAACTTATTTGTTTGCTTTCTGAAACCATCTCTTAACATGTAAAATCCTTCTTTCCCAAAGATCACCTTGGCCTTTTGTGGCTGGTGTAGAAGTTACAGGTATTTCCTCAAGTGTAAGCATCAGCATGTCTGAAACCTGTACACATTTCTGAGGTCACATTTTGAGGGATGGTATAAATATCCACAGTACAGTAGGATATATATGTAATATACCTATTATATATATTTGACACAATAGATACATGAATATGCCACAGTGCTGTACTCTGGAAAAAAATACAGAATTTTAAAAATTATATAACCAAGCTGGGCGTGGTGGCACATGCCTGTAATCCCAGCACTCAGGAGGCTGAGGCAGGAGGATCGGTGCAAGTTCGAGACCAGCCTGGGCTATAAAAGTGAGCTCAAGGCCAGCCTCAACTGCATAGCGAGACCCTGTCTCAAAAAGACAAAAATAAAAATTATATAGCCAACTGATGTCCATTGAGAAATCTATTGAAAAAAACACCCATATGGGGGCCAGGAAGACAGCTCAGTGGAATAAGTGCTTGCATGGCAGGCACAAGGTCCTGAGTTCAATCTCTGATACCACAAAAAAAGGAAAAAAAAAAAAAAAGAAAACCCTTAGAGATCATTATATAAACATTTTAGCATATTCTAGGCTTTTTTTTCTGAGCAGATAAAATTTCTCAGTTCTACTTTAACATTCACTGAAATTACTTTGTTTCTGGCTTTATTTTTTTTAGAAAGGTTCTCACTCACTGTGTAGTCTACGCTGGCTTAAACTGGCTCTGTAGCTGAAGGCAGCCATGAACTCCGAGTGATCCTCCTGCCTCAGCCTGCTGAGTTCTGGGATTATAGGCATGCACCACCATGCCTGGCTAGAATTATTTCTATAAGTTATGCAAAATTTTATGAATATTTGAAGATACCTACTAGGATGGATAATTTTAGTAACCACTCCATTATATGTACATTTTGATTGTTTCCAAATTTTTATTACTGCCAGTGAATTTGTGTATAACTTTATCCTTGTACATGAATTTTTGGTATATTTTCTTAGGGAGGGTTCTTGGAAGTGAAATTGTTTGGATAAAGAAGGGAATAAGGGGACCCAGCGGGATGGCTCAGTGGTCTAAAGCCCCTGCTTAGGGAAGCTTGGGGGCTTCAGGGACCGAGGTTCGATCCCCGGCACCACATGCTGCGCCAGCCCTGCCCTCGGGGCGGGCTGAGCCGGCCATAAAAAAATGAGTGAATAAACAAACAAAGGTTCTGAAACAAGAAAAAAATAAATAAATAAAATTAAATTTTAAAAAAAAAAAAGAAGAAGGGAACAAGGGGGCCCGGCAGGATGGCTCGGTGGTCTAAAGCACCTGCTTAGGAAAGCTTGGGCGGCTGTAGGGACAGTGGTTCGATCCCCGGCACCACATGCTGCGCCAGCCCTGCCCTCAGGGCAGGCTGAGCTGTCCATAAGAATAAATAAACAAAAGTTCTGAAACAAGAAAATAAATAAATAAATAAATAAATAAATAAATAAATAAATAAAATTCTAAAAAAAAAGAAGGGAATAAGTTTAAGCACCCATCACCCATTGCGAGCTTACATGTCTGCGCCCAGGGAAGCTGTGGAAGGCCTGGTGGACTCTGACCTCCTGCTGACTGCTGGAGACTGGGCCAGATGCATCTGTGCTCCTCCTCCTCCTCTCTAGATCCCAACCTTGATTGACCGCATGCTCGTTTCATCTAACACAAAGACTGGGGCTGCAGGAGCGGAGGCCTTGTCTCTCCTGCTGAAGAGGCCATGGGACCCTGCTGTCGGTGTCCTTTCTCATAATAAGCCAGTAAGTTGGGTGGATGGGCTTAAGAGTGAGACAAAGTGGTTACACTCGGGTCTTGTTACCCTGGCAAAAAGATGATACGTGGCTTATTCCCTTCTTTCATTAATAACTTGTTCTTGTTTGTTAGTTTGGTTTTGTTTTTCTTTAATGGTACTGTGGTTTGAACCCAGGGAGCATGGGACTACATCCTCAGCACCTCTACTTTCTTAAAACTTTGAGACAGAGTCTTGTTACATTGCCCATGCTGCCTCAGGCTCCCAGGTCACTGGGATTGCAGGCATGTGCCACTGTACTTGGCGGTGACTTGGTTTTTATAGAATTTTGCATCAGGGCCGGGGAGATAGCTCCATGGCACAAGTGTCTGCCTGGCAAGTGCAAAGTTGTGAGTTTGAACCCCGGTCCCGCCAAAATAATAATAATAATAATAATATTATAGGCATGTACCACCATGTCTGACTGTCATTATAGAGCTTTGCGTACATAACAGTGGAACCCTGAGGGACGCTAGGCACTTCTCCCTCACTGGCTCTCCGGTGGCCTTCTCCCCCTCAGAGCAAGCTCCCAGGCTCACCTCTGATTCTCATCGCCTCTTCGGGCCCCTCCAGCTCCATGTTTCCCACCTCACGCCGCCACCGCTTTTGGCAGTCTCAGCTTTCCTGCCTAGGCAAGGTATGTGTGGGCCTCTGGAAACCCAGGGTAGGAGGACAGAGAAGAAACTTCAGGAGGAGTCAGATGGGTGAACTTGGACCTGGAGCAGCCCCAACCCTGCTTATGTTTGGTGCTTACCAGGGTTCAAGGGTTGGAATGGGTCATGCAGAACTGAGAAGATACAGAGCTCACTTCTGCTGGCTGGGTGTCTTTGCCACCTCTAGGTCATTCCCGTGGCCACCCACCTGTTGAACAGTGGCAGTGGGGTGGGCGTTCTGCAGTGTCTGGAGCACATGATTGGAGCAGTGAGGAGCAAAGTGCTGGAGGTGAGGTGCCCTGCTTGATGCTGTATGGGGCATCTGGCTTTCTAGGACTGGTCTACCCTTGTCTGGGCCTCTTATCTTAACAGTATTCTTTCCTTTCCCAAAAAGATTCACAGCCATTTTCCACATAAACCTGTTATTTTGATTGGCTGGAACACAGGAGCTTTGGTGGCCTGTCATGTAAGTAACTTCCTTCTCATTTGAAGAAAATTTCCAGTCTCACTAAGAAATTGGAAATTGTCTCGGGGTATAGTACTACCATTGTTGCTTTACTGTTGTATTTGAAACTATGGAAGACAAGCTTTTTTTTTTTTTTTTTTTTTTGTCTTTTGGATCCAGGGTCTCATTCAGGCTGGCCTTGAGCTCACTTTTGTAGCCCAGGCTGGTTTCAAACTCACACTGATCCTCCTGCCTCAGCCTCCCAAGTGCTGGGATGACAGGCATGTGCCACCACGCCCGGCCCCGGAAGACAAGCTTTACTTTACTTTTTCGTTTTTTATACTTTTTTTTTTTAAATACATTTGGTACTGGGTCTACAGGGTCCCCCTACATAAATCGGACTCATAGTGAATCTTCTGTTTTCAGCCTCCCAAGTACTGGAATTACAGGTGCATGCCATCATGCCCAGTCTCAGTCAATTTCAGTATGCCCTGGGGACAGGGCTAGCATGCATGCCTGGCTGCTGCATTCTGCACAAACAGGCACTTTAGTCTGATGAGCTATCTGGCCAGTTCTTTTTTGTTTTTCAAAGTAAAACAAGGGCCAGTGAGATAGCTCAGCGGTCTAAATTGCCTCCTTAGGCAACCACAGGGACCACAGTTCAATCTCTGGCACCACATGCTGCACCAGCCCCACCCCCAGGGCAGGCTGAGCCAGCCATAACATACACACATGCATTCATGCATACATACATACATACATACATACATGCAGTTTAAAAAATAAAAGACTATGCAAAAATTAAATAAGGTAAAACAAAATTTCATAACTAAAAATAACAAGTTAATAGACTGTGTATCATACTCTTAAAAGCTTTAGTTTTTTGACTTTATTGTAGAAAATTATAAGCAGAAACAAAAGCAGGGAAAGTAAACTCTTGGGCCTCTCACCCAGTTCTCCCAGCCATCACCTCTTAGCCAGGCTTGTCTTAACCTAGCCCAGTCTCTTTCTCCCCCAAGTTTGGTTCAGTTCATTAGCCCAGGCTAGTTTTGAACTTGTGAACCTCCTGCCTCAGCATTTCAGGTGCTGGGATTACGGACATGTTCCCTGTTTACCCCACAGGTGGTTTTTTGTTGTTGTTTGTTTGTTTGGTGGGGGGGAAGGGTCTGCAGGGTATTCAGGGTCTTGGACTCGTACTGATCTGCCTGTTTATAGCCTCCCAACAGCTGGGATTACAGGCAGGCACACTCAGACACCATGTCCAGTCTCTGTTGTCAGCTCAGCATGCCCTGGGGGGGAGGCCGGCACAGAGACCAGCAAGGGGATTGGAATCCCAGCCCCTGCGCCACCTACTTGTAGGCACTTTAATCCACTGAGCTATTTGGCCAGCCCTTCCCACAGGTTATTTTGAAGAAAGTTTGAAGTTAATAGCCCTGGAATTGGATATTATGCTTATGTTTGTTCTCTTTGTAAGACCAGAGGGACTCATTCATTATTATCTTAGCTTCTTACATTTGCCAGTTAATGTGTCTTTAACATGTCCAAAGCCTCATCCTTTTACCAAGTATGATCCCAGCAGGCACAGGGACAGCAGAACCCAGCACTGACTGCTCTGAGCAATCTGGGGTGTCTGGGAGCTATTCTGAAGCCCAGCAGAGCAAAATTTTCTCCACTTAAAGGAAATTGGCAACATTTGTGTTCTCTTTTTTGTTTATCATGGTGCTTGGCTTAAGCCAAGGATCTGTCCTGTATCACTGAACTGTGTTAGTGCTGAGACAGTGTTCTCTTTGTCTTAGTGCTGGGAGAAAAAGCAGGACCCATGTAGTCGAGGGACTGACTAGGTGAAGTATTAAACCTTCAGCCATCAGGCAGTCCTTTCAGGGCCCTGACTGAAAGGCTGACTAGGGGCCGCTCATAGGACAGGGCACCTTCGGTTCCATCATCTTCCACTGCTTCCATGGCTGACTCCCCTGGGATCAGCACAAGGGCAGGGGAAGTGGGACTGGTTGCTAGGTCTGGACCATGTCTGGATCTGGGCAGGCTGAGGCACAGTGAAGTCAGTTGCCCTTCAGACAGGTGGTGCCATTCATTATTCACAGGTGTCGGTGATGGAGTATGTCACGGCTGTCATCTGTCTTGGATTTCCTCTCCTTACGGTCGACGGCCCTCGAGGGGTAAGAGTGAAGTGAAGCTGCACAGTGGGATAGGGCTGCGGGGGACTGTGCCTGGCCTGGCTGGGGTCAGTGTTCTGAGAAGGTGAGCTGGCTGAATCTAAAACCTGTCCCTATTGCAGGATGTGGATGATCCCCTCTTGGACATGAAGACTCCAGTCCTATTTGTCATTGGTCAGAACTCTCTGCAGTGTCACCCTGAAGCCATGGAGGACTTCAGGGAAAAGATACGGGCAGAGAACAGCTTGGTGGTAGTGGGAGGAGCTGATGATAACCTCAGGTAGGTGGTCCCCAGGGCCAGGCAGAGCGCCTCGCAGTGTTAGAAGAGTGCTGGGGGGCAGTGTAGTACATTCAGTGTGATGCTATTAGGTGTAGCACTGAGGGGCTTGGTAAATCGGTGATCTAAGCACCTGCTTAGGAAAGCACAAGGATCTGGGTTCCATCCCTGGTACTGAATGCTGTGCCAGCCTTGGAATCCTGAGCACACACCTTGCCAGCCACTAAAACCACGCACGGCATGCACGCCTAAATTACCAGTGCTATGAAGGCTGGGACAGGAGGATCACTACGAGTCTGAGCTGCGGAGTGAGACCCTATACTGAATGAACGAATAAATAAATAAATGATTTTTTTACGTACCATTGAGCTGGGTGTGGTGGTGGATGCCTGACACCTATAATCCCAGCATTCAGGAGGCTAAAGCAGGAAGATCTGAGTTGGAGATCAGCCTAGGCTACAAAGTGAGCTCAAGGCCAGCCTGAACTGCATGGTGAGATCTGTCTCAGATCACCCACCCAAAAAATGCATTAATATTTTGTTAACAATTTTAATTTCAAATTTATAAAAGGTGGTAAAATTAGATACAAAAAGTTGCCTGTACCCTTCATCCAAATTTCCCAAGTGTTGACATCTTGTATAACACATATAATTCCCAGAGCAGAGTAACACTGCTATGACAGCCTTAGCACAGCTGTAGCCTCCAATTCACCTGTTGTTGCCCTAATTCACACATTTCCCCTCCTTCGCCTGTCTTCTTAGTGTCCTTTACAGTTCCACAGTGTCTTCCATGACCATGGAATTTTTTTCATGAGCAGAATATATTTATTTCTTTATTTAAACTTTATTTATTTATGTTATGACTGGTTATGACTGTCTCAGACTGTGGGGGGGTGCTGGCGCAGCATGTGGAATCAAACCATGGTCCCTGAGGTTACCTAAGCTTACCTAAGCAGGCGCGTCAGACTGCTGAGCTATCTCGCTGACCCCTGAGCAGAATACATTTATTAGGAGAAAGAAAACTGTCCAAGAGAAGACAGGAGGAGGGTCCCAAATGGGTGGTCCCCCAACCATGGCATTTTTAAAGATTACTGTTCAGTTGCTATGTAGGTTGTCTTTCAGGTAATTGACATTCTTTTTTTTTTTTTTTCTTTTTTTGTCTTTTTGAGACAGAGTTTCACTGTGCAGTTCAGGCTGGCCTTGAACTCACTTTTGTAGCCCAGGCTGGTCTCAGACTCACACTCCTCCTGCCTCAGCCTCCTAAGTGCTGGGATTACAGGCGTGCACCACCACACCCAGCCTTGACATTTATTCTGATTTCATTACATTTGCCTTTTTGGTAGGAGGGCCTCAGTGGTGTGCTGCCTACTGCCTCCCCTCAGGAATACCTGCCACTGAGCTGTCTTCCCACCATGAGTAGTAACCCTAACCCTGACCACGTGGTTAAGCGGGCTGCTGCCAGGTTCTCCACTGTGAAATTACTGTTTTTCTTTGTAATTAGTAGCTCTCTTGTGGGGAAAAGATACTTTGAGACTTTGTAAATGCACCTTTTGTCTACTTTCACTTGGGCTGGCAATTTAAAATTTTATTCCTTAGGAGAATGTGAGCATAACTGTTACTTGTGTGAAGCACGTTGGGTATCTTTCAGAGTACAAGTGTAGGGGGACAGGGCTGTAGCAAGATGGCTTTGCTCATTGAGATGGCCACTCAGCGTGCTCATAGTGCCAGGCATGTGGGCCAAGAGTTGGATTTTCATGACATGCTGAAAACAAGAGTGACATTGATTTGGTCTTGTGTTTCTTTGTGCTCAGTCTTACAGATTAGTTTTTGCTGTATATTTTCACTAGCGAGCTTAGGGTAAGTCTCTGCTCCTGTCTTTGCAGTTTGCTCTGTAGATTTGGAGAAGTCCTCCTGGCTTTGGTGGTTCTTCAGCTTCTTGTTTAATTTGATGTTTAGCCTGGCTCCCATCGCCGTGTTTTCATGTAAACACATTGTTTTTCCTAGTAATTCAACATGAGAGAAGGGGAGGAGAGGAGTTGAGATAGCAAGGCTACCACATTACAGAACTGGCTGGAGATCTGTTCTCATGGTCCTAGAGCATTGGCTGAGGATTGTGAGACCTCAGTTAGTCTCTACCTCTTTGCCTAGGAGGTTGGGTAAATGGCTTAATGCGGGCAACTGTGTTCTAACATGAGAAATACCAGATTATGCTTTTGGAGACAGGATCTCACTGTCTTGTATAAGCTGGCCTCAAGGTCCCTATGTAGCCCCAGTTGGCTCAGTGATCCACCTGCCTCTGTCTCCCAAGGGCTGAGATTACAGCCATGTTTCACTGTGCCCAGTTTTACCAGATACCTTACACAAGATCATACAGTTAATAGCCAATCAACTGGGGATATTATTTCCCATCCTGTAACATGGAGACCTGGTTTTGCTTTGTCAGTTCCCTAGCTAGCTTTTGAAGGTCTTTTTTTTTTTTTTTAAAGAATCTTTGTTTGTTTATTCACTCATTTTTTTTTTATGGCCGGCTCAGCCCGCCCCAAGGGCAGGGCTGGCGCAGTACGTGGTGCCGGGGATCGAACCGTGGTCCCTGAAGCCACCTAAGCTTTCCCAAGCAGGCGCTTTAGACCCTGAGCCATCCCGCCGGGCCCCCCTAGCTAGCTTTTGAAGGAGGGAATATAGCTATATGTGGGCATTCATCTCCCCCCCTCCCCCCTCCCCCTCCCCCCTCTCTCCTCTCCCTCTCTTCTGCAGTACCAGGGATTGAATGCAGGATCTTGTACTTGCCAGGCAAGCACTTATGCCCCTGAGCTATCTTCCTGGCCCCTTTTCATACCCTTTAGTGAGCCTCCATTTTTCCTAATCCTGTAACCTTGGAGTGGGTAGGGGCCATGCTCGGGCAACTAGGAGTGAAGGCCTAGCAGTTCATGTGGACTTCACCTGTTAAGCCAGGAGTTTGGGACTTTTAGCATTGACAGTCCCTGGAACTGTGATTAGTTCTGTTTTTTGTTTCCAGCTGGTCTTGAACTTACTATGTAGACCCATCTGGCCTTGAACTGGAGGCAGTGACCTGCCTTAGCCTCCTAAATAGTCAGCTTCTAGTGTGTGCCAGCATACCCACCTGTGCAGGCTTTGTTTAATGCCTGCAGCTCCCAAGTATTGAAATTCCTCTTTTTTGCAGACATAAAAATAGGCTCAGAAAAGTTTACATCACTTGCCTTTAGCTAATGTCACCCTTATCTCCAGGCCTAGGAAGCACCATGGATGACAAATCCATTCTTCCACAGGAAGCTATTGACTGCTTTATTGAAAAATTACAACATTTTCTCCTTTTTTTCCTCTTAGAATAAGCAAAGCAAAAAAGAAATCGGAAGGGTTAACTCAGAGCATGGTGGACAGATGTATTCAGGTACTGTTGTCTCGCATCTGTCTCAGCTAGACCCTCACTTCTCTCCATTTGAGGTTTATCTTGTTGGCAGCAGTCTCTGGCTCCAGATGCTCAGAGGGAGAAACTGGGCCTCGGGTGGGCCTGAGGTATAGACAGAGCAAGGGGAAAGAGGGAGTAAGGGAGCAAAGAGTAATGAGCTGAGCAGGCGGGAGGCTGGTGAGGCAGGGCACACACATGTCCCCTCTGTTGCACCCCTCACTGAGCCTGCTGGAGGTCAGAGCTGAAGTGGAGTCACACTGAGCTTCTTGGTGCACCCTCTTCTCTTGAGGTGGCCTCAACAGTTTTGGCTCCTTCTGACACTAGGACGAAATTGTGGACTTCCTGACTGGAGTTCTCACTCGCACTGAGGGCCATGTGGGCTCAGAGCCTCGGGACCAGGATGCAGAGAAGAAGAAGAAGCCCCGTGAGGTGTCCCGCAGAGACCTGGCCTTTGAAGGCCCTGAGCGGGGCAGTCGGCCTGCTTCCCCAGCTGCCAAGCTGCCTGCCTCACCCTCAGGCTCAGAGGTAGTGCCGGCTGGGAGGGCCTGGGCCAGGGAATGAGGACCACATGACTCCCTGGGAATGCCTACAAGGAAGCTCTAGGGGACACACTGACAATGGTGACCCAAAGGACACCGGCTCACCTTTTGGCTTCTCCCTCTATTCAGGATCTCTCCAGTGTATCCAGCAGCCCCACCTCCAGTCCCAAGACCAAAGTGACCACAGTGACCTCCACCCAGAAGTCCAGTCAGATTGGGAGCTCTCAGCTGCTGAAGAGGCACATGCAGCGGACAGAAGCTGTGCTGACCCACAAACAAGCCCAAGGTACAGGCTCCTGGCCTGGCCATTCCTGGGGCCTCTGCTTGTGAAGCTCTTCCCTCATGCAGAGTTAGGACGCATTTGATCTGCATCTTTCTCCAGGGGGTGTGAGAGGCAACCTTCCCCACGTTCCAGGCAGAATTTGGTTGAAATGAATCCCAAGGGCTGTGCCTCAGTGGGGCTTTCTGGTCCCTGGTTACATTTTTCTTTGTGCAGCAAGAGCTGAGTTTACATCCATAACATTCAGTGGGAGGCTGCTTCTTTATTTGCCTCAAGCTCTACCAGCCTCCCCTGCAGGCAAGGCTCTCTCCTGGTCATAACCTGAAGGGTGATAGACTTGATTCACCAGATTCTGGGGAAGCTCCTGGTCTCATGTCCTTTGTTTTGTCCTGAAAGTTAAGCTTCCTTTGGTGAGATCCTGATGGAAGTTGGCCGGAGTTCTCTGCACATAGGTTTTAGATGAGGATGGGAAACATTGGCATAGTTGAAAGAGTGTGGAGAGGTTCAAGTGCTCCATGAAGAGCTATGAAAAGAGACACCCCAGGGGCCCGGCGGGATGGCTCAGTGGTCTAAAGCGCCTGCTTGGGAAAGCTTGGGCAGCTTCAGGGACCTCGGTTCAAAGCCCTGCCCTCGGGGTGGGCTGAGCCGACCATAAAAATGAGTGAATAAACAAACAAAGGTTCTGAAACAAGACAAAGATAAATAAATTTTTAAAAATTTTTTGATATTAAAAAAAAAAAAAAGATGGGGCCCGGCAGGATGGCTCAGTGGTCTAAAGTGACTGCAGGCGGCTGCAGGGACCGTGGTTCGATCCCCGGCACCACATGCTGCGCCAGCCCTGCCCTGAGGGCAGGCTGAGCTGGCCATAAAAATAAATAACAAATGAAAGTTCTGAAACAAGAAAAAAATAAAATAATTTTTTAAAAAGATAAAGGAGTTATTTTTAAAAAATAAAAATAAATAAATAAACAAACAAAAGTTCTGGGGCTGGGGAGATAGCTCCGAGGCACAAGTGCCTGCTGGGCAAGTGCAAGGTCGTGAGTTCAAACCCTGGTCCCACAAACAAAAAAAAAAAAAAAGTTCTGAAAAAAAAAAAAAAAAATTTGAAAAAAAAAAAAAAAGAAAAAAGAAAGAAAGAAAAGGGACACCCCGGGAGCCAGAGAAAGCAGCAGCAAAAGCAGTCCCCACACAGCAGGATCCAAGTGGGTACCTCTTCAGGTATTTCATGCTCTGTCAAGAGCAGGTGCATTTGATGTTCTTGGGAGTAGTTGCTGAGAAGAGGCAATGGCCTGAGCTGGCCTGAGCTGGCTGTTAGCAGAGGTGCCTCAGGCAGAGGAAGCTGACCTTGCTTCCCCTATGTGGCTATTAGTAGAGTCCAGGCCTCTTGTAAGGTTGCTCAAAAAAGTGGTATTGACAGGGGCAGAGGTGCATGGTGAGTGAAGGCAGAGTCGAGGCCCCCTCAGGTCTGTGAGGATTATCTCATCTGGCTGTTCCTGAGTGGTGGCCAAAGCCTAGTTACAGGTAGATGATGTCCCTGAGACATGCAGTGAGGACAGGTGGGCTGCCTGCAGTCCTCTGGAAAGTATGACAGTCCAGAAGACTGATGGTTGAGTTGGGATTAACACAGGGCTTAGAGGCTCCCAGGAAGCAGCAGCCGGGAGGCTGAGGCATGAAGATTGGTGCAAGTTCAAGACCAGCCTGGGCTACAAAAGTGAGCTCAAAGCCAGCCTCAACTGCATAGCGAGACCCTGTCTCAAAAAGACAAAAAAAAAAAAAAAAAAAAAGAACCAACCCCCCCCCACCCACTGCAGGCCTTCAGTGCCCTACTTCACTGACTGTCAGCAGTGGCCCAAGGTCCTGTGTGTTGTCCTCGGTTTATGGAGGGCGTATAGAGCTGCTTGCTCATGGCAGCGTGAGACCTCAGAAGGAGCTGGCCATTTCCGTCTTTTTCTTACTCTTTCCTGCCCCCCTTTTCTTGGCTGGCTGTGATTCTGTAACTCTTTCTGATTCATTCCAGCACAGTTTGCTGCTTTTCTGAAACAAAATATGCTGGTGAGGAAAGCTCTTCCTCCTGGCACCTCCTGTCTTGTTGGTGAGTATTGCTCTTGCTCTCCTGCTTGCCCTCTGTTTCCTGTCTCTCCCCGCCTGTACCCCACATGTTCCATGTCCTCCTATAGTTTCTCTCTGGCACCCTGTCTCCTGGTTCTTCGGCCAGCCCTTTGCTTACAAGGTTGGTGGCCTCTACTCTTTCCCTCTTCTTTTTGCTTGCTCTTCATAGTTTACTTTTTCTCTCGCTTACTGTGGCTCTCATCTGTGCTTCTCCTTTGCGTGCCCATTGCCTATGAGTCTGAGTTTCCCTGTCTGTCTTCTCCTTCTCATCTATTTCCACCGCAGTAGCTGCAGGCGTACAGTCACTTCAGTGTATGACACCTGTCACTCCTGTTTCCCTGCCTGCCTTCCTCCTCTGATTGTGGCCAGAGTTGCCCTCAGCTGTGACACCCTCATGGGCCCAGGCCAGGACCCCCCTGCACCTGTCCCTCCTCTCCTCCCAGCCCTGCGTGCCTGTGCTAATAGGCTGGGGGGCTTTTGATCTAGAGGATGGAACTGCTGCAGGAGCCGAAGAGCAGCTCAAGTTCACAGGCACTGCTGTGTGCGTGATACGTCTGCGAGAGTCAGTGCAGGGAGGAGCCCAAGGACAACCAGCACTGGCGCAGATGACCTGAGGACTAGTTGGTGACATGGGCCACTGCTACCCTGTTATGAGAGCCACCATGAAGTCCTGTTGCCTGTGCTCATTGCCTGGATTCGCTAGACAGACTCTTAGTCTTGGGTTTTTAGAGCAAGACACTCCTGCGAGCTGTGGAAAGTTGCTATGTGACACTAGGTGGCATGCTGTGCTGGATACTTCGTGCAGTGTTCAGTGCTGCCAGTTGTGGGAAGACGTAGGGAGGGCTACAACCAGAAAGCAGGGCTTGGGGAGCCTCTGGTCTGGCATTGCCTCTGCAGCCAGTGTCAGTGGGTCCTTTCTCCTC
Organism: Myocastor coypus; assembly: GCA_004027025.1. Lineage (NCBI taxonomy): Eukaryota > Metazoa > Chordata > Mammalia > Rodentia > Myocastoridae > Myocastor > Myocastor coypus. The sequence goes on along the minus strand of PVJA010016893.1, from coordinate 29,754 downwards.
GTTCCACCAGTGCATGCAAGGCCCCTTCCATGTGGTTCGAGGTCAGCTGAAGGATGGAGTGGTACCATTGCCCAAGAAGAGCAAGGAGGATTCGCCAGGCAGGGCCTGAGCTGGGGCCTGCAGCATGGTGTGAATGTGGGGCCACGTGCCCATCTGTCTCCTCAGCAGCATCATCCTGGCTGTGGAGGATCTGATATGCACTCCCTGTCTTAGTTCCCATTTCCTCAGAGCCAGCAGAGGAGACAGAAAAGGAGGAGCTCAGGGTCCAGCTGAAGCGGCACCACCCCTCCAGCCCCCTTCCTGGAAGCAAGGCCTCTAAGCGGCCCAAGATCAAAGTGTCCCTCATCTCACAAGGGGATATGGCTGGAGGGGCTCCAGAAGGTGAGCCTCAAAGAGGAACTGAGAGATACCAGGTACAGGTCCCTCCCAGTTCCCCGTGGTGAATGTGATCGCCATGCACATCTAAATTGTACCAACAAACTTAGTTATGGAAAATAAAAAATTGCTCAGAAGGTGAACCTCATGGCTCTGAGAAGCCGCCTGGCACTCAAGACACAGAACACTGCCCTCTAAGGCAAGACTGGGGGGGGCACAAGGGCAGCAACCTACAGGGAACAAGAGCCAGGTTCTAGGCTGGCGAGATGGCTCAGTGGTCTTTAAAGCACCTGCTTAGGCAAGCTTGGACAACCACAGGGACCGTGGTTCGATCTCCAGCACCACAATGCTATGCCAGCGTCACCCCCAGGGCAGGCTGAGCCGGCCCTAAATAAATAAATAAATAAACAAACAAACAAATAAATAAAGTTTTTTAAAAAGCCTGTTTAACACATTTAAAAAAAAAAAAAAAGCCATGTGCTACTGTATTTTGGTTTTTTGGGGGGGGGGGGCTTTAGTGAGTGATTAGATACTCTTTGTCTTTTTTTGAGACAGGGTTTCGCTATGCAGTTGAGGCTGGCCTTGAGCTCACTTTTGTAGCCCAGGCTGGTCTGGAACTCGCACCAATTCTGCCTCAACCTCCCGAGTGCTGGGATTACAGGCGTGAGCCACCACGCCGGGCTAGATACTCTTAAGAAGCTTCAGAAATAGATGGGGGAGTGACCCCGCCGGTCCCTGTGCTGTTCTTTCTCCTAGGTCCTATCCATAATACAGTACCTTGTGCTTAGCCTGGGTTGTGGAGTGTGAAAGGATAGAGGCCAAGCAGGACTGACCACAACCTTGCATTTCTGTCTTGCAGCTGCGGGAGGGAAGCCCATCACTATGACCCTGGGACAGGCATCCTCAGGGACCAAGGAGCTCACTGGGCTTCTCACCACAGCCAAGTGAGTCAGTCACTAGGGATGTCTGGTCCTTGCTTTCCCTTCAGCCCTGTCTGGTTCTTTCATGCTTCAGGAAGATGGCAGATTCCAGACTCTTCAGTCATGGAAACACAGCTGCTCTCTAGTTGGGACCTTTTGTCTTTGATTTTGGTCTGCTGGACATTTGTTCACTGTTAGGTAGAGATTGTAATGCCTTGCTGGAAGGGTTAGGTTCTCTAGGCCTGACTTCTGGGACCAGTAACCTGTCTGTCTCCAGGTCAAATGTGTCCTCTGAAGGCGGAGCCACAGCCAGCCCCAGTGTCTCCAGCGGCACCTCACCCGGTGCCCTGCACGCACTCCAGAGCCGCCTGGTAGCCACGTCTCCTGGCAGCTCCCTCCCAGGTATGCTGTCATCCAGTATACCCCAGCATGTTGTCTTGGTCTGCTGCTTGCAGGGGCTCCTGGACAAACCTTAAACTAATCCTGGAGGGTACAGTGCAATCATCATAATGTGGGTGGTCAGTGGTCACCAGCACTGTCAGGAAGCCAGAATCGGTATAGGTAGAGAGAACTCCTTAACCTTGATGTCTGCAGTGAGCACATGTCATTGTCTTCAGGGACTATATCCTCTCCTATGACAACTGGGAGCAGGGTTGGCATTGTCACTCGGTATTGAGCACTTGCCCAGCAGGTGCCAGGTCCTGTCCCCCACATGGGGACAGGGTCAAGGAGTTACAGCTAAGGATGAGAAATAGCTTGTTGGTGTATACTTTGTTATATTTGGGGTTTTAAACACATCCAACTAAATACAGCTGAAAACAGTGCTGTACTAGGCTTTAGCAAAATAAACTGCTTTCCTGTCTGTCCTGTCCCTTGTTTTCTGTAACCCCACCTGCATGGAGAGGCTGTCAATAGCCCACAGGCTGGTACTGCAGACCTCTCCCTTCTTCAAGAGGATCCCCTCTTGGTGCCAAGGCCATGGGACTGTGTGCAGGTGAAGTGTAGGTCAGGTGTCTGGAAGGTATGGGCCTTAAAAGGCTCTTCCTGGCCTGAGGAGATAGCTCGGCAGTCTAAGTACCTGCCTGGCAAGTACAAGGTCCTGGGTTTAATCCCCAGTACTGCATGCCATGCTGGCTGGCCTTGAATGTTAAACCAGCCACTGAAACTGGGCATGGTGCATGCCAGTGCTTGGGAGGCCAAGACATAAGGCCTCATAAGTCTGCGCTGTATAGTAAGACCTTGTACTGAATAACTAAATTTAAAAAGCCCTTCTTTGGGGAGATAGCTCAGTGGAATAAGTGCTTGCTGGCAAGTGCAGGGTCCTGAGTTCAATCCCCGTACCACAAAAAAAAAAAAAAACTTTTTCTGGGAATAAAGAAGGAACTGTAGGTTTCTGAGGTATAATTTAGGCACTCAGGGGTTTTCCCAGTGCTGTCTTAAATGTGGGACCACCTGGTGGGAACTACCAGGATTTGGGTAGGTTGAGATACAGAGTGCAAATTCAGGGTTGTGTCTGTACCCCCTGTCATTCTGGTGGTGACCCTCCTGAGGCAGAGAGTGTCCAAGGGCACCCAGGAATCAGGCTGGTGTGGCTGGACCATGTGGCTTCCCAGGGGGACCTGTGCTCAGTTTGCTAATGCTCATTATGTCCTCTCCTAGGGGCCACTTCAGCCAGCAGCCTCCTCCAAGGCCTCAGCTTCAGCCTGCAGGATATCAGCAGCAAGAGCTCCAGCCTCCCAACAAACCCCTCATCAGGCCTGGCTGCACAGGTGGGCTCCTGCTTCCAGAGTCTGGCTGGCTTTGGCAGACCTGCAGTCAGTAGGTCAGGGATAGCCATCTGGAGCTGCCAGTGCGGAAGGCCCATTGCATACTGTTTGGCCAAGGGCTAGTTTCTTGGCCTCTTCCATCTTGTTCTTTTTTGGTAAAAGGAGATAGTAATAGTAGCTCCCTCCAGGTTGTGAGGACCAAAGATGATATATGCCAAGAGCCTGGCAGAAAACCTGACCCGTGGGGGGCATTCCATATGTGTCAGCCTTCATCAATGTGCTGTGGGCACTGCACACTTGAACCCTGCTGCTGGATGTCAGCTTCTGACTGCTTGGGCTTGTGTGTCCTACAGGCCACCAGTGTGAAGCTGTCCACCCCCATGCAGAGCCTGGGTGCCATCACCACAGGCACCAGCACCCTTGTCCGCACCATTCCAGTGGCCACCACTCTGTCCTCCTTGGGCACTGCCCCTGGTGGGAAGCCCACAGCCATCCACCAGCTTCTGACCAATGGAGGCCTTGCTAAGCTGGCAAGCAGCCTTCCTGGCCTGGCTCAGATCTCTAACCAAGCTTCAGGTGAGTCTGGTGAGAACATGGGGCTGCAGATGAGCCTTTCCCCAGGAACTCCTGTTTTGTGTGGGCAAGGTCTAAGCCCAACTCAGTTTGTTGTGGGAGCACCCTCAGGTTCAGCTGTGTGGACTCAGGCCTAGGGTGGCCAAGGGTGTACAGGCTGTGTCCTGCTGCCTTTTGGGGTTGCTGATTGAGTGTGCAGGGCACTGCTGGGAGGATGCTGAGGGGTGTGTCTCATGGGGATCATTCTGTCAGGGGAAAGGGGAAGCCATGACCAAAACCCCTGTTCCTATCTCCCTCCCCCTTTCTTTTTCTGCCTTTCAGGTCTGAAGGTCCCCACAACCATAACTCTGACACTCCGTGGCCAGCCAAGCAGGATCACCACACTGAGCCCCATGGGTTCAGGGCCAACTGGGCCTGAGGAGCCTTCATCCCAGGCACTGGCCTCCAGCTCACAGGTGAGTGCCCAGGAAAGCTTGGGCAGCCAGCCACTGACCAGAGGAGCTGGCTTGCACTGTGGATGTCAGCAGATAGATCAGGTCCGCTTGGTTTGGTAGCTTTGCCACTTGAGCAAATCAAGGACAGTTTGAGTCTGCTTAGATAGTAAATGCTAGAGTGTGTGGTGGTACAGAACTGGGCTCCTTGCCCTCTTCCTTTTCTGCCTACCCCAGCCCATCATTTGGAGCTGTCGGGGTGTTCTCTCTGCCGAATGCCTTCCCACATCTTAGTGCTGGTTGCTGTCCTCTTAGGACACAACTCATCCCAGTAAGTCACCATCACTTCCTCTTACCCAATCTGGTTTCTGTGGCGGCTTTTGTTGATGTTGGTTTAATTTTGTATTTTTTAGGTAGGGTCTTACTAGAGGCTAGTATTCACCTCCTGATCTTCCTGCCTTAGACTCTCGGGTCAGAGAAATTACAGGTCTGTGCCTCTATCCTGGGTCTAATGTGACTTTTCCAATAAAATGTTTGTAATCTTTTGTTGGGAACCGCAGGAAGCCAGGAAGTAGATCAAGTGTGTGTAGGTGGGACTGGGCTTCTCTGCCTCCAGCAGAAAGCTACCCCAGTGCTGAGAAAAACATCCTGTTGAGAGAAACATCCTGTCTGGTTCAGGCCAGCTATTGGTTGCTGGGTAGCCTTGTGTTGTGGGATGCAAACTTTGTACAAGTATAAATAAAGGATCGTTTGTGTGTGCATTGAGTTAGTCTCGCCCATCAGGAAGACTAGTGACCACTTAGCCCAACTTTTCTCCTTGTCTATTTTTCTGATTCCTACCGGGGTTGAACTGTTCACAATAAGATCAACGGGCCCCTACAATCTTTAAAAAGTTTCAGCCCGTGGGCCCGGCAGGATGGCTCAGTGGCCTAAAGCGCCTGCTTAGGAAAACTTGGGCGGCTGCAGGGACTGCGGTTCGATCCCCAGCACCATGTGCTGTACCAGCCCTGTCCTCAGGGCAAGCTGGGCTGGCCATAAAAATAAATAATAAATAAGCAAACAAACAAAAGTTCTGAAACAAGAAAAAAAAGCTTCAGCCCAGTGGAGTAGAGTGCTTTCCTCTAGGATACACTGTTCAGCGGGGACCACCTGTGTGAGAGGGGCTATTCCTTCCCTCTAGACCCCCTCCTGGTTACTACTGGCAGGTGATAATTGTGAGCCACCCCACAGCTCTTTGTTTCACCTGCTTTAAGGGAAAATGCTGTGTTGAAATTGATGCCTGATACTCATTGGGAGCACAGTGGCATCTTTTTATAGAGGGCTGGATGTGTTTTTATTTTACTCATTTTTTTCAACTGCAAACGCAGCTGTGCTTGCTTTTTTTTTTTTTTCTTTTTTGTACAGGATCTCACTACTGACTCATAGTGATCCTTCTGCTTGTACCTCCCAAGTGCTGGGATTACAGGCATGTGTCACCACACCCAGACTCCATCCCTGGCTCAGCTCCACAGCAGGGCTGGTGTGGCAGGCGGGGCCAGGAACTGAACCCTGGCTCGTGTGCTTCCCTAAGTAAGCACTTAATCCACTGAGCTATACCACCGGCCCTGTTTGCTTTAAATTATTCAGTCACTGCAGAGATAATTTAAACTGAAAGTTTCCTGGGGCCCGGCGGGATGGCTCAGTGGTCTAAAGCACCTGCTTGGGAAAGCTTGGGCGGCTTCAGGGACCGTGGTTCGATCCCCAGCACCACATGCTGCGCCAGCCCTGCCCATGGGGCAGGCTGAACCGGCCATAAAAATGAGTGAATAAACAAACAAAGGTTCTGAAACAAAAAAATAAATAAATAAAATAAAAAATTATTTAATAAATAAATAAATAAAATGAAAGCTTCTCATCATGCTATTTCCAGAAGATGGTACCCACCGTAATGGTTGCTATGTATACTTGGAGATTTTCTTTGTATACACAGTACATAATTTTGAGGGGCAGAAAAGATTCATGGTGTATGAGTAATTTTTTAACTAGCCTCTGCTTATAAGTCACGTTTGGAACATGCTTCTGTATGGGTGACATGAAGCCATGGCCCCCCTTTCAGAGGCTGGCTAGTGTTCCACCGCATGGATTTATGAAAGCATGTCTCACCCCTTCTCTGGTGACAGTGCTGACTGGGTTGTTCTGTGCTTTGGCACAGTGCACAGCTTTACTTGGGATTCTAGAGACCTTCTGGAAGCTAGACAGAGTAAGTGGAGGGTACAGGCTTTCACCTCTGCCCAGCTGCTGGCTGGCTGACCTTACATGTTTTGTAATCTTTATTTCTAACTACAGTGATGAGAATATCTGTTTCCTATAATGTGCATTTTTCCTGATTACTTATAGTTTCTTTTATGAATTGCTTGCTGTATTCATCTGTTTGTTCAGGGTGGGGTCTTTTTTTTTTTTTTTTTTTAATGTATTTGGTTGTTACAGGGTCTCACTGTGCAGCTGAAACTCATAGTGATTCTCCTGTTTTCAGTCTCCTTAGCGCTGGGATTAGAGGTGTGCTCCCCATACCCAGGCTGTATGGCATGTTCAGCCCACCCTGGGGATGGGACTGGTGTAGCTTGTTGTGCCAGGGATCAGGCCACAGCAACTGCGCTTGCCTAAGCTTGCCTAAGCAGGGACTTTAGTCCTTTTTTTTTTTTTAGACAAAAACCTCACTGTAGGGGCCCGGCGAGATGGCTCAGTGGTCTAAAGCGCCTGCAGGCAGCTGCAGCGACCGCGGTTCGGATCCCCGGCACAGCATGCTGTGTCAGCCCTGCCCTGAGGGCAGGCTAAGCCGGCCCTAAAAATAAATAAATAAACAAAAAAAAACCTCACTGTATAGTTCAGGCTGGCCTTGAATTCACTGTGTACCCAGGCTGGCCTGGAACTTATGACAGTCCTCCTGCATTAGCCTCCTCAGTGCTGGGATTATAGCTGTGCACCAGGCCCATCATTTTTAATGTATTTGGTACAGGATCTTACTACATAGGTCAGACTCTGATTCTCCTGTTTTCAGCCTCCCAAGTGCTGGGATTGCAGGCATGCACTGCCATGCCCAGTCTCAATCACCCCAGGGTCAGGTCCAGCACAGCACACTGGGATCAAACCCCAAACCAGGCCCACCTATTTAACATACTTTTTTTTTTTTAAAGAATTTTATTTATATATTTTTTTCTTGCTATTGTTTCTTGCTTCAGAACTTTTTATTTTTATGGTTGGCTCAGCCTGCCCTAAGGGCAGGGCTGGCACAGCATGTGGTGCTGGGGATCGAACCGTGGTCCCTGCAGCAGCCTAAGCAGGCACTTTAGACCACTGAGCCATCCTGCTGGGCCCTTAACATACTCTTTTATCTGATATGTAGTAGTTTCTGTTTCTGAAAGACTCAGAAATAAGTACACATCTAAAGTTTTTATATACTAAAGTGAAATAGTACTGTGTTTCCATAATGGGGTAGTATCTTACTTTTTCTCATATTGTAATGCATTACAGTAATATACGAATACTATTTTCCTTAGTAGTTTGGTGGAATTAATGTCTAAGGCCATTTGAGGCTGTTTTAGGCCATTGTGGCCTTTGAAGATGTCACATTGATACACAGTTAGAGTACAGGTCCCTGCCCATGCTGCTTCCTCAGTGGCAGGTGGTCTTCTGCAGCCTGCTGGGCCGGGGCTGTTGGACAGTGTCAGGAAGAGTAAAACCTCATCTTTAGTGGCTAAATCAAGGTCCAGGATTAAGATCAAGTTTTTGCTTCTGCTTGATGGTGCCAACGTCAGGTTAGTTTGCCTATGATAAAGGGCACAGTTGCTAGGAGGGTATAGTGGTAGGCCTTTTCCTGTAGGCAAAGTGTTACTCCGTTAAGGTTTTGGTAGTTGCTGCAGTATTCACATTGCACATAGTAATAGTGAGGGCAGGAACCAAGTGGGGCATGGGGGCAGCAATCCTTTTCCAACTAGCTATGTAGTCTTGGGCAGTTCGCCTTACCTCTCTTGACTTTGGTTTTCTAATGAAGTGCAGGGGCTTAAATCAACGACTTGTGTGGGCCCGGCGGGATGGCTCAGGGACCGCAGTTTGATCCCCAGCACCACATGCTGCACCAGCCCTTCCCTCGGGGTGGGCTGAGCTGGCCATAAAAATTAGTGAATAAACAAACAAAGGTTCTGAAACAAGAAAAAAAATAAATAAAGAAAATTTAAAAAAAATCAACGACTTGTGGTTGGTGGGCCTCAGGCTTTGAAAGAGTAATTTTTTTTGTTGTTTTTGGGTTTTTATTTTTTCTTGTTTCAGAACTTTTGTTTGTTTGTTTATTTATTTTTATGGCCGGCTCAGCCTGCCCTGAAGGCAGGGCTGGCGCAGCATGTGGTGCCAGGGATTGAACTGCGGTCCCTGAAGCCACCCAAGCTTTCCTAAGCAGGCGCTTTAGACCATTGAGCCATCCTGCCGGGCCCTGAAAGAGTAATATTTGAAGATTGAAAAACCGCCCATTTTGAGGACTGGGGATATAGCTCAGTAGTACTTTGCTTGCATGGCAAACATAAGGTCCTGAGTTCAATTTCTAGCATGGCAAACATAAGGTCCTGAGTTCAATTTCTAGCACACACACAAAGACCTCACCCATTTTTATCTTATATGAGACAAGTTGGAAATTTGAATCTCATCACTTGATAATAAGGAATTGTCAATCTTTTTTATATACAATAATGGTGTTGCATTTACGTTTTAATGATCCTTTTTTACTCTGGGGTTACCTACTATAACATTTCTCCACAAAATTTACTTAAAAGGGACTATAAGCTAGGTCTAGTGGCACATGCCTGCAATCCAAGGTACTTAAGAGGCTGAGGCAGGAGAATTACAAATTGGAGACCAGCATGGGCAGCCCTCTCAAAATAAGAGGGCTGAGGATGTAGCTCAGTGGTAGAGTGCCTTGAGTCTGATCCCCAGTACCAAAGAGAAAAGAAGAAAGATAGTAAGCCCCACCTAGTCTTCTGAAAGGTCACTGAAAACTAGTTTCTGGCACTGATTGATACTGTGTATTTCCATAACGGAAACAGACCCTTGTCTGTTTCCCTTTCTGTCCCTTTCCTGTCTCCCTTTCTGTCCTTACTTGTGAGAGCTGACCATTGTGGCTGAGCACATAGAGTATTCGAGGTGTTTTCTGTGGCCTGAAACTTACTCTGCACAACCACCCTGGGAAGTAGGTGCCTGTGTCTCATTGGCAAGGAAAAGGAGGCTCACAGGGCTGGGTGCTGCATTTGCTGAGGTGAGGGGCACCTCTTGATTCCAGAGTCTGTGCTCTCGATCACGTGGCCACGAAAGCACATACCTTTGTGCATCTGGCTGTTTCCCGTCCTATCTGTTCTTCAGAATACTCAGGATAGGATGACAGCATCAGAGGGTCAGGGTGTGAAGCCTGCAAAGCTCTGACCCTTGCTCATTGCTCTTCCCCCCACAGCGCCTGCCTCCTGCACCCTGAAGATGCCGCTCGTGGTCCTCCTTACCAGGTCGGCGATAGTGGCCTCACATTGGCTGTGGGCACATGTGCACCTGCTAAGCTGTCCGAGCATCTGGAGACCTCTCGCAGCAGTCACTTTGCCTCTCTGCCAGCTGTGTTCAGGTCAGGCCTCTGGGTCTCGAGCAACCATGTGGCTGGGTGACATGGCACCTGCAAAGGAAGCAGCGCCCTCCAGTCTTGCAGTCTGGGTCCCACATGCCCAGCCTTGGTAGAGGTCCGGCCCTCATGAACAGGAGGCACTTCTTCAAGCTAGTGTGCTTGACCCGCTCACTGCGTCTCACAAAGGAGCCTCCTTTCTGTAGTTATCTTTGTACCTGCCTGGAGGAGAGGCCGTACCGTTGGGGCTGCAGAGGATCAGGATCATCCTGGCCTCTTGGCAAGGTCAGAGAGCTGTTGTGAACATCTCTTGTTTCCCCAAGAAACCAAGGAAACATCTTTAGAAACCACACCATGTAGAGAAGCCTGCTGGGAACTACCAGATGGAGGCAAAAACTGGTTGTGTCATCTTTTCACCCCTTGGCCACCCTAGGACATGAGGAACATCTATCCCTGCAGATGAGCACTGGCACCTTCTTCATCAGGCTGTGGGCAATTCCCATACCCAGAAAGCATATGGGCCCAGAGGGGCAGAAGAGAAAGAATGAAGCAGCCCTATGGCACAGACTCTTTGACCTTGGGGCTATGTGTCTGACACCCGAGGACTTGGTGCTTAGCTAGAAGTGAGAAACAGAACTTGCCAAGTAGGGGAAAGCCCAACCCGTCTGTGGTGCAGGGGTAAAGTAAGGCCAACAGCAAAAATGATACGCTGGCGCAGCTTGGGCCTCAGGCATCCTTCCCTAGAGGTGTGGAGGTTTATGGTGGTTATTCTGTGTGGCGCTCATGGTGCCAGCCTGAGCCCTGTGCCTGTGGGCCATGGTCCTAGTGAAAAGCTCACTGGGACTAGAACACTAGGACCCTTTCAGCCTCTTCACAGGGCTTGTGTGCAATGTGCTATGGGATTTGGATCTGCACCTGGGCTCAATGCAGGCTCCCTCCCGTACTTAGATTGTTACAGTCAGGGTGATAAATAGGGCTCAGGGAAGGCACCTTGAGTGTGACGCTTCAGTCCAGGTCCTGACCCATCTGGGCCAGGCTGGCATGTCTTCGAGCCTCACCTGTGTGTTGGGTGATGGCCAGAAGGGAGCAACACAACTTGTAGTCGCGGATGGGCAGGCTGAGGGCGTGGGTAGTGAGAGTGGGACGGCTTCCTAGCCCCCAGGCCCTCTCCCTTGCCTCCTGCTTAGATTCATACAGAATTAGGCTATTATTTTTGCATTAGCTGTTAAGTTATTGCCTTCTGAAATTCAGAAGACATCTAATAAATTTAAGGAAGCTACGAAATGTGGAAAGTACCCAGGGCTCAGTGTTGTCAGTGTACAGGTCAGATCAGAAGATAGCAAGAGAACAGAGAGGAATAAGGTTTGGGCTCTGTGAAGAGATCCCTGAGCACCCTCGCGACCACAGCACAGTCCAGGCAGCACTGATGCTGCCCCTCCCCACATTCCTCAAGGGTGACCACCCAGGCCCTTGCCACACACCCTTGGTGGTCTCCAAACTGCAGAAAGGGCTCTGAGAACATTGACCTCTGCATAGAGGCCACCAATGGCAGAAGTCCAGCGTCGGCCTTCTGCAGGCCCTTTGGAGCCATATATCTCGCAGCCTCTGGAGATGATGCTCTAAAAGTAAAAGGGTCACAAAGGCTTTAAGTTCTTGGAGAGCAGGTGTGTGCTGCTGCCCTGTGGGTGTCATTGGGCTTTGGAGGAGATTGCAGAGGAGCAGAGACCAGCCTGCAAGTGGTGCCACCACCAGAATGGTCTTGGTTGGAGCTGAGCCACTGTGTCAATTTAGCAAAAACAATTAAAAACATCAAAACAGACCTTTCTGTTTGTTTTCACTTGACTTCAGTGTTTGTTCTGTATTGCCCAGTGAGTGGGCTCAAGTGGTGCCGGTGATAGTCTCACCAAGGCCACGTGCTGCGAGGTGAGTATAATGCCTTTTTATCTGTGAGGAAACCAGCATGAACAGATCACAGCAGGCAGCAGCAGAGCAGCACTGGGACGCAGGCAGTCTGGTTACTGTGCTGCTATGCTCCATTCTGAGACCAACAGTGGTGATGTGCTCAGGAGACCGTGTCGGCCTGCCTCTGTGTGACCCTTCTCTGCAACCTTCTCCCAGGCCTAAGCAATGGCTCTGGGGTTTGGGGGCCTGCTCCTGGCTGGGCTTGAGTTAGGAGATGGCATCATTTGTCTTTGGTCCTAGGAACCCCGTGTCCCTTGGCATGTTCTGTATCTCTGCCCCTGCCCTAGTAAGTCAAGACTTGGAAGTGAGTGATCCCAGCTTACAGGTTAGTTGTCATGTCCAGGGATTGTTTATCCTTTTCTCAAAACTAGATCGTTCGATGAACTGGTCATTAAATGAGGAACTGTATAGTGTGTGTATTGCAGTAGGCAGAGGTCCAAGAGAACTCCAGCTTGATGACTTGGGTTTCCTTTGCTTAACTCTTCCATACAGTACTGTAACGCATAACAGAGCCGGAGCCTACAGTACTGCACAGTGGGCTTGGCAAGGATGGCAGCGCTGTGAGGCTGCACTGCCTCTGCCTTGTTAGCCTGAATCTGGCCCCCAGGTCTGAGCAAGCTTGAACCAGGCCAGTTGTTCAGTGAGTCTTTAAATTCCCAGCCCCCACACTTGAGGCCCACAGAGGCTATAGAGGGGAGCCCCGCTTAGTACTTGGGTAGGACCTGGCAAATTCCTTTGCTTCTTGTTCCGCAGTCTCACCAGGTCTAGGAGTCAGGAAAAACCTAAGGCATAGGGTGTGTAAGTGGCAGCTGTCATTTTGTTCAGGGGGGCGTGAGCAGGGCCATGGCAACCCAGATGCAATGAGACTTTGTAACGCTCTCATCTCCTTTCCTAAGCACACCTGCATTTTAGTCAGGATTGGTGGTTACAAGCAGCAGAAGCTCATTCACTGCATGGCTGGAACAGGAGCATGCTCTCTGGTGCTCTGCAGGTTGATGCCTCCTGACTGCCGTGTGCCTTCTGTCCTCTGTTGACTCAGTGCTGCCAGCCCATGTTGTCAGGACCCACAGCCAGATTAGACTCCTGAATTGACCTGAACTACTGCAGGCTGCATAGCTTTCCAGCCCTGTCCAGACAGGAGCTCACATGGTTCTTGTCACCCTTCTAAGACGTTAAGAGGCTAACCACACACACCATACACTGCTTCTGGGCTAATTAGACACAGTGATGCAACATGAGCATCAAAGAGGCCCTACGTATCCTTGCCATGTCCCTACCTACTGCTTACAGCTCAGTCGTCTTGGTTACTTTTCTCATTGCTGACAAAAAATACCCTTCAGCCAAAGGTGAAAAAGGAAAGGTTTATTTAGCTCACAGTTTGTAGAGGTTTCAGCCCATAGTCCACTGGCTCCAAGGCAGGACCGCCAACAGCAGAGAGGCAATAATAGCATCAGGAGACCACAGAAGCACCAAGAGAAGGCCTGTGGACCAGATGCATACCCTCCCTCACATTGTATGCAGCTGCCTGCCCCAGCATAGGTAGTGTTCACACCCTCAGTTGTGACCCCTACACAGGGCTGCCCAAGGCTTTGGGGGTCACCCAGATGCAAACCCTAAGGCTAGTACAGCATCAAAATCAGGAGCATGGGGCCCGGCGGGATGGCTCAGTGGTCTAAAGCGCCTGCTTGGGAAAGCTTGGGCGGCTTCAGGGACCTCAGTTCAATCCCCGGCACCACATGCTGTGCCAGCCCTGCCCTTGGGGCAGGCTGAGCCAGCCATAAAAATGAGTGAATAAACAAATAAAGGTTCTGAAACAAGAAAAAAATAAATAAATTAATTAAAAATTCTAAAAAAAAAAAAAAAAATCAGGAGCTTATGGGTACAGTGCGTGTCATTGTATCCCTGTGGCCACCTCTAAGTCCCAGGCTGTCCCATCAACAAGGATCTCCCTTGCACCGCCATGGATGGTCCTTCCCGTGCCTATGCTGCCATTCTAAACCCGGCTCTGCTGCGGCTCTAAATAGGGCAGTGTATAAGTGGAAGCACACGCAGTGTGACCTTCTGAGCTTTTTTCCCATCCGCGTCATTCCCTTAATGTCTGTCTTAACTTGTACACATCCAGAGTTCATTCTGTTTGTTGCCGAGTGCTGTTCATGACATGGCTATGTCTGTCACCTGTTGTTGTTTCTGGTGCTTCCTGGTTTTGGTGGCACTAGGGATTGGACCCAGGGTCTTCATACGTAGCCCCCTTTATTTTACATATTTGCGAGTTTTGTTAAGTCTTCCGGTTGCCCAAACTAGGCTCAAACTTGCAGTGCTCCAGTCTTATCCTCCCAGAGTTCTGAGATGACAGGCATGTGCCACCTTGCCCAGCCTTGTTCCCAGTTTTGAACTATGGTGGAAAAAAGATGCTATGAGCTTTTTTTTGTGTGTGTCTTTTTAAGACAGGGTCTCGCTATGCAATTCAGGCTGTTCAGGCTGGCCTTTGTAGCCCAGGCTGGTCTTGAACTCACAATCAGTCTTCTTGCCTCAGCTGTGAGCTTTTGTATAAATTTCTGTATGTTTATTTCTCTATAACTCAGGAGTATAATTATTCATATGGTAAGTTTTTAGGGGTATTATGTGGTTGAGTTTTTTTGTTTGTTTGTTTGTTTTGGTGGTATCAGGGATTGAACTCAGGACTTTGTGCTTGCCAGGCAGGTATTTATGCCACTGAGCTATCTCCCCATCCCTACTTCTTGTTTTTATTTACTTTTTAACTTTCATTTGTTGGAGAATTATGTAGGTCAAGCTGACCTTGAACTCCTATGTAGTCCAGGCTGGCCTGGAACTTGGTAGTTCTGCTTGGGCCTCCAAGTGCTGGGATTGCACCATTCCTGGCAGATTCCTATGTACCCCTGATTATATACCCTTCATTTTCGGTCAAGTACTATGGAGTTGTCTATCTCGTTTCATCTCTCTTAGTTTTTGGTCTTGTATTTCTGTTGTTTGATATATAAACCTTTGTGACTCATATCTTTTTGGTGAATTAACCCATATATTGCAACATAATATCCTACTCTACCTGGAAATTTTTTTTTCCCTGAAGTCTATATGTTCTCTAATGTTCATATAGCTATCCTTACTTTATTTTATATCCTATTTGTTTGTGTATAGGGTCTTGTGCATGTTAACTGCTTTACCACTGGGCTATATGTAGTCTCTCTCTTGGTTCTTTGTTTGTTTGCTTTGGGTGCCAGGTATTGACTGAGTTCAGGGTCTTGTGCTTGCCAGGTAGGCGCTGTATGGCTGACCTGTATCTCCAGCCCCTCGCTTCCCTTTAATTAGTTTTTTGGTTTTTTTGTTTTTTTGGTGGGGGGAGTTAGTGTATTTGTTACAGGGTCTCACTGCACAGCTTGGACATGTGATCTTCCTGTTTTCAGACTCCCCAGTGCTGGGATTACAGGTGTGCGCCGCCATACCTCATCGCTGGCTCGGCAAGCCCAGGGGCAGGGCCAGCTTAGCCTGTAATGCTGAGGGTGGAAGCCCAGTCGCTGCTCTTGCCTAAGCAGGCATTTAGTCTGCTGTGCTGTCTTGCTGGCCCTTGATTGGTGTTTATATATATTTTTCCATTCTCTTCTTTCAGTGTCATTACAGATTACAGTGATTGTTCTATAGAAAGACTGCATTTTTTTGCATGTGTTTTAGCTTTTTTTTTTTTTTTTTGTCGTTTTGAGACAGGATCTTACTATGCAGTTCAGGCTGGCCTTGAGCTCACTTCTGTAGCCCAGGCTGATCTCAAGCTCACACTGATCCTCCTGTCTCAGCTTCACAAGTTCTGGGATTACAGGCATGCACCATCACGCCCAGCTGCATGTGCTTTATCTTTCTCTGCCAGTCTTTTTTTTTTTTTTTAAAGATACAGGATTTTTTTTTCCTTGTTTCAGAACTTTTGTTTATTTATTTTATTTTTATGGCTGGTTCAGCCTGCCCTGAGGGCAGGGCTGGCACAGCATGTGGTGCCAGGGATCGAACCACAGTCCCCGCAGCCGCCTAAGCTTTCCTAAGCAGGCACTTTAGACCACTGAGCCATCCTGTCAGGCCCCTTCTCTGCCAATCTTAATTCTCCAGCCCTAAAGTGACCTATACACTGGCTTTCCACAGAGGGCTGGTTTCTACATTCCCCCTCCTGCCTCTAATATGAGTGTGCTTACAGAGCCAAACCAGGCAGCATTAAAGTCTTGCTTTAAGCTTAGTTTTAAAAACTTGAGAAATGTCCAGGGAGATAGCTCAGTAGAGTAAGTGCTTGCCTGGCAAGTGCAGAGTCCTGAGTTTAGTCCCCGGGACTGCAAAATGAATTTAAAAATATAAAGTTGATTTTTTATTTTTACTTATTTATTTACTTATTTACTTATTTATTTATTTGTCTTTTTGAGACAGATTCTTGCTATGCAGTTCAGGCTGACCTTGAGCTCACTTTTGTAGCTGAGGCCAGTCTCCAGCTCACATAAATCCTCCTGCCTCAGCCTCCCAAGTGCTGGGATTACAGGCAGTGCCACCATGCTTGGCACAAAAACTTGAGAAAAAAAAAAAAAACATCTATTGTCCTTCTCCTGCAAAACATCATTTTCCTTTAATTACTAAGGAACTATTTTGTTGAATATAAAATTCTGAGTTGGTCATTCTTACAACATTTTTTTAAAATACTATTTAGTTTTCATGAGAAATTTGCCATAATTCAGATTGTTTTTCCTGTGTAGGTAAGGTGATGTTTCTTTTTCCTTTCAGTATTTTTTGTTTTCAGTTTTCAAATTTGACTATAATTTGTCTTGGCCTAGAGTTCTTTTGTTTGTAATTCAAACTGGCCTTGAGCCGGGCATGGTAGCGCACGCCTGTAATCCTAGCACTCGGGAGGCTGAGGTAGGAGGATCGGTGCGAGTTTGAGACCAGCATGGGCTACAAAAGTGAGCTCAAGGTCAGCCTCAACTGCATAGCGAGACCCTGTCTCAAAAAGAAAAAAAAAAAAAAAAA
>PVJA010016893.1:0-12988 GCA_004027025.1 Myocastor coypus | reverse complement strand
GTGGTGATTCTTCTGCCTCAGCCTCTGGGATGCTGGGGTTATAAGCATGCACTACCACACTCAGCTCTTCTCTCAGCTTTTTTTTTTTTTTTTTTTTTTTTTTGAAGTTAGTACAGGGTCTACAGGGTCTCACTACATAGATTGGACTCATAGCAATCCTCCTGTTTTCAGCCTCTCCAGTGCTAGGATCACAGGCATGTGCCACTATGCCTCGTCTCAATAGCTGGCTGAGCGTGTCTCAGGGGCAGGGCCTGTACAGCATGTGGTGTAAGGGATCAAACCCTACTCCCTGCATTTGCCTGAGCAGCTGCTTAGTGCACTGACCTTCTCACCAGCCTTTTGTTTTTATTTTTAGGACAATGCAGTTTAGGCTGGCCTCAAACTCAGTCCATAGCAGGGGATGGCCTCAGACCCTCAGCCCTCCTCCTGCCTCAGTCTCTCAAGTGTTGAGATTACAGGCATGCACTACTACACCCAGCTAAAGGGGACCTTGCGCTTGCCAGGCAAGCACTGAGCTATCTCCCTGGCCCTAAAGGGAAGCTCTTAATGGGCTCACCTCCATTAGTATGATAGCTGGCCCCAAGTCGCTCCTTTAGTGGTGCTGCTGCTCAGCAGAAGCTACTAACCCAGTGTGGGGCAATCAGTGGGGTCAGTTGGGTCCAGCTGACTCACAGTGGCCATGTGGCCCGGGGCAGCTGTTTTATGACAGGCTCATGAATCACAGGCCCATCCTGTAGTCCTGCGTTGCTGTGGGCTTTCTAGTCCTCTTGCTGCCTGTTCCTGAGGAGCACATGCCCAGACTCCCACAACCCCACCTTCTCACCAGTATTCTGATGCTGGTCTTTGCCTGTGCAGCCAGCCCTTTTACAGCCTTAATCGTGTCTGTCCACTTACATCCATCTCACTTGAAAGAAGCCAGCAGCCCAGAGCTCTGTCCACTGGGAGGCTTCTGTTTATCTGTCCTTTAGTATCACTGCCAAGAGAAACAGTGCTGCAGTCATCGCTGCTTTGAGAACCACCATGGGGGGGATGACCCTCCCTGTGGGTCAAGCCCATGGTATTTCTTCTTATAGCTGGTCCTGAGAAGCATATGGTAGGACCCAGAGGACGCTTGAGAGAGGAGGCAAAGCCGCAGGCACCTGTGTTGACGGGGTCTCATGTGCTGGGTCTTCCAGACCTGCTCAGTCCGGTCCTTTCTGTCTTTGCTGTGCAGATCTAACCTCGTATCTAGGCAGGTAAATAATTCTGAGTTCATAATGAGATGCCCAGTACACATGGTGACTTGATGGCTCCTGATTAGGTGACCATTGTTCTTAGGGGCCAGTGAAAAACAGCGATGTTTCCCAGGTGAGTCTAGTTACCTAGAGAAGAGGATGTAGTTTGCACCCCAACCATCCAGTTCCATACTGTGATTCTCCTGTTGGTGTTTTTTTAAAAAATTAAAATGTTACATTTAGGGGCCTGGCAGGATGGCTCAGTGGTCTAAAGCGCCTGCTTAGGAAAGCGTGGGCAGCTGCAGGGACCGCGATTCAATCCTCACACCACATGCTGCACCAGCCCTGCCCTCAGGGCAGGCTGAGCTGGCCATAAAAATAAATAAACAAAAGTTCTGAAACAAGAAATAATATAAAATAAAATTATTATTATTTTTTTAAATGTTACATTTATTTATTTATTTAATTTTTTTGTGGAACTGGGGATTGAACTCAGACCCTTGCACTTGCCAGGCAAGCACTTATTCTACTGAGCTATCTCCCCGGCGCAAAATGCTACATTTATTTTAACACACCTAAATTAAGGATGGAAATAATACAGTATAATATACAGAGCATAACAAAGAAGCAGCCTTTCTAAAAATCATACTGTGGAAAAGATAATGACACAATGGAGAATAGGCCTGGTTTTAATCAGGAATCTTTCATAATTAATTTTTCATTACTTTTAAAATTAATTAATTTTTGGCCTGGCAGGATGGCTCAGTGGTCTAAAGCACCTGCTTAGGAAAGCTTAGGTGGCTGCAGGGACTGTGGTTCGATCTCTGGCACCACATGCTGTGCCAGCCCTGCCCTCAGGGCAGGCTGAGCCGGCCATAAAAGTAAATAAATAAACAAAAGTTCTGAAACAAGAAAAAAATAAATTAGGGGCTGGGGAGATAGCTCCGAGGCACAAGTGCCTGCTGGGCAAGTGCAAGGTCGTGAGTTCGAACCCTGGTCCCACCAAAAAAAAAAAAAAAAAAAATTAAAGATTAAAAATTAATAAAAATAAAATTGATTTTTAACCCTATACAATGACAATAATCTCCAAAGGATTTGGCAATAATTTACTTTCTATTTCCAGTCTTATAGGTTTGCTTACCATAAAGCTAATTTTAAGAGCACACAAAAGTTGAGCACAACCATAAGATTAAGTCCAGCAACCCAGAGTAACAGAGGGTAGAAGGTCCTGAATAGATAGATACCTCTATCAGAAAACCAGCACCCAAGGTCCCTGCCTGAGTCCTTGCTGGAAAGCAGCAGCTCAGCCCACAACTCAGGACGCCTGTGACTGCACTGTGTTCACTTCAGGGTAATCCAATTGTCACCCAATATCACGTGACAGGTTTTTACATGCCGAATCTTTGCAGCCTTTGCCACCAGCACCACTTTCAGTCCTTGAGAGGCACTGTGGGTGTTTGGTGCTTCCTGTTAGCTTCCTGGCTAAGCCAACGTGGGGGGATTCAGCTAGCTGCCATGCACCATGGTGTTCATTCCATGGTTACATTCAGGGACTGGGGACTTAGCCACCAGGATGGACCTACAGATATCCTGGGTCCACTGTAATTCAAAATGGGGCTAGCCAGGTGTGATAGTGCATGCCTATAATTCCTATAATCCTTGGGAGGATGAGGCAGGAGGGTCACTTCAAGTTCCAGGCAAGCCTGGGCTACAAAGTGAGTTCAGGGTCAGCCTGAACTGTATAGGGAGGCCCTGTCTCAAAACCACACAAAAGCGGGGCTACACTTCCATCTCTTCCATAATATATGGGCGTTGGAAGCAAAGGCCCCTGGGAAGTAGCTTACAAGAAGCGAGTCCCTTCTCACTGCCCCAGCTTGAAGCCTTCTGCTAGCACAGCCTCACTGGAGCATGGATAGTGCAGAGAAGGAAGTGGCAAAGGGGCAGCCCCAGCACCCAGCCAGGATAGACCGTGCCGGTGTGGAGCTGACAGAGGTAAGGCTATCGCACAGATAACCAGCGTTCTTGTTTCTCTATCCAAATGTTTTGTGTGGTTTTTAAGATGTTTTGCTAACTATGCTGCCTTAGACCAGCAGGTAATAGGCACAGGAAAAATTCTAGATATAATTTAGTGGGAGGCCCAGGATTCACTGCGAACCACAAAAAGAAAGAAAATTACCTCAGTGAGTGACTCAGATCCAAGGGTTTCCATTCAGGCTTTGAACAGATTCTGTTCTGCCTGCAGGGCCTGTACTCCTTGGGCCCTCTCCCCTGCAGGACCCTAATTGAAAGCCTCATCTCATCCTCTAAGGCATGTGGCTTGGTGTCACCCTGAAACCTTCAGTGCCCACCCCAGCCAATGGCTGGGCTGGCTGCGTGGCAGGGCTTTCCCACTTCTCCTAGCACTTCCTCGCTCCTGCCCCCTCTCCTTCCCTTGCCTCCCTTGCTCCAAATAGAACTCCACAGCTTGCATCACTGTTGCTGTAGGGAGGTCTTGGTGTGCTGTCCGGGCTAGGCCCAAACTCCTGGGCTTCAGTGGCCCTCCTGCCTCCGTCTCCCAAGGACCTGGGGCCAAGGAGTGCACTGCCCCGGCCAGTTGCAGAGTACTTTTTCACCCTGGAAGATGACAGTGTGGGTAACATGGCACAGCACAGCACTCCTGGCTTCATTTTGCAGTTATTTATGTTCTTAACACGTCACCTCCCTTGGCTGCAAGCTCCTGAGCAAGGCTGAGATTTGTGAATGTGCCCTAGTAGCTGGCGCTGCCCTTGTCACTCGCTGGATGTGTAAGCGGTCGGTCCCAGGCTCTCTCCTCTGTACTCTCCCACTTCCCTCACCGGCTCTTTTGCCTCAGCCTAGAAGTGCTTACACTTGCACTATGTTGAAAGCGAAACTAGGATTGATCCTCCAGCTGCTCTGTCAAAACTACCAAGCAGACAGAATGCCTAGGATAATTAAGGAGAACCTTAATAGGGAGAACATCCATCAAGGAAAATGTCTTGGGCCAGGGAGATTGCTCAGTGGCATAAGCCCCTGCCTTGCATATGCAAGGTCCCAGGTTCGATCCCTGGTACCACAAGAAAACAAAAAACAAACAAGGAGGATGTGTCAGAAAAAGAAGGCACTGTGGTGTAAATACAGGCATCCCCCAAAAGAGTTGCACTGGCCCAGGCGCTGTGTGGACTGGGGATTTGCCCTCGGAGGCACTCATGCTGCTGGGCAGGGGCTGTTCAGGGTGCATCCTCAAGGTTCTGGTCTCATCCCTGGCCCCTGCCTACTCTACTTCCTGACTCCCATGACGTGAGGAGCACTGCTCCTCAAGGCCCCTCTGCCACCCCCTTTCCGCTGACTATGGACTAAATGCTCAAAAATAAACCATAAGCCAAAATAAACTCTTCCTGTAGGTGGTGGGCGGCAGGTATTTTTTTTTTTTTTCCAGGAACAGGAAAATGATTAATCTGCAGGGGACCTGGGACCTTACGCAAGCAGACGAGAGCCATCTGCGTCATCTCCAAGTCCTGTGGAAGTCCTGCTGAAGGAGGAAAATAGGCTTTATCTTGGTTGGTGCCAGGGAGGGCCGAGCCAGGACTGGGCAGACTTGCTGTTAACTGTTTCCTGGAACACAGGCTTGGGGGGACTGTTCAAAGCCAATATTGTTTTGGGGACATGGGGTTGAAGCAGAGTTCCTCACTACCAATTCCCTTTTTATTCTAAACAAGTTTCATCCATCACTGAACAGCTCCCAAGTGACCATGACGAAGAGGCAGAAGGGGCTGAGGGGTGATGCAACAAGAACTCCTGTTGGCTTTGTCTTTTTTTTTTTTTTTTAATGTATTTAGCACAGGGTCTACAGGGTCTCACTACACAGATTGGACTTGCAGTGATTCTCTGTTTTCAGCCTCCCAAGTGCTGGGATTGCAGAAGCATGCCACCACACCCAGTCTCAGTCACCATCTCAGTGCACCCCAGGGGCGGGGCCGGCACAGCACGCTGGGGTGGCATTGTCTTTGCAGAATCAGTTGAGCCACCTATTGAGAGATGGTGGCAATGCACAGCTGTTTTGGAGTCCCAGGAACAGGCGTGATGGAAATGAAGAAGAGAACATTACATAGAGGGCTGGATTCAGGGGAAGAGCCAGGAATCAGACCTGAGGATAAGCAGCTGTGATTCCAATCAGCAAGGGAAGCAGCCCAGCTGACGGGGCTCCTGATGCTCCCGAGCTGGGTGTCCACACTCCTGGGGTGGGCAATGTCGGCTCTGCTCACAAGACACATGCACGTCTGTGCATCTCACTGGGCTTCCTGGTGGCCCTGACAGTGGGTCGTCCTGGCAGAGGCGCAGTTTGGCATGGTTTGTGCTGATGGTGGGCCCTTGAGGTCTGGGTCAGGCTTCAGGCTGACAATCACAGCGTTCTGCAGTCCCTCGGGAAAGGCCTGGGCAGGCAGACAGAGCCCTGATGCACATCTGGGTAGCGAGGTTTTAGTTTGGTGATGGTGAGTTAAGCAGGAGGTGGAAAACTTGGAAACATTATTTGGAAGATTATAGCCATGGTGCACACCTATAATCCTAGCACTTGGGAAGCTGAGGCAGGAGGATCAATATGAGTTCAAGATCAGTCTGGGCCACAAAAGTGAGCTCAAGACCAGCCTGAACTGCATAGTGAAATCCTGCCTCAGACAAGAGAGAGAGAGAGAGAGAGAGATTATAGCCAGATAGTGATAATAACAGGAGAATTAAAATTTTGTAATTGACAGGGGCCCAGCGGGATGGCTCAGTGGTCTAACGCGCCTGCTTGGGAGCTTGGGCGGCTTCAGGGACCACGGTTCGATCCCCGGCACCACGTGCTGTGCCAGCCCTGCCCTCGGGGTAGGCTGAGTAGGCCATAAAAAATGAGTGAATAAACAAATAAAGGTTCTGAAACAAGAAAAATAAATAAATAAATAAATATTTAAAAATTATTAAAAAAAAATAAAATAAAATAAAATTTTGTAATTGACAGCTTGAGTAAGGTGACAGCATCCAATCCAGTATATGCAGGTACTTGTGCTGTCTTGTCCACAGAGTAAAAGTAAGCCAGTCACACCAGCAGACAAAACAATTCCCATATGTCGCCTGTGGGTTACAAAAAGGTACAAGAGCCAGGATCTGATCACCAGGATAAAGTACATAGTTTCCTGTTGAAACAATTTTCCCCCTCAGTCACCTTCATCTGGATAAAAAGTAGTCTAAAAGACTTTATAAGGCTGTGGTTAGGGGCTGGCAGGATGGCTCAGCAGTCTAAAGCACCTGCTTAGGAAAGCTTAGGTGGCCACAGGGACCTCGGTTCAATCCCCAGCACCACATTCTGTGTCAGCCCTGTCCCCAGGGCAGGCTGAGCCAGCCATTTAAAAAAAAAAAGTCTGTGGTTAAAAATACTATTGTGTTGGGCCAGCAAGATGGCTCAGTGATCTAAAGCACCTGCGGAAGAAACTTAAGGCAAGTGCTTCGACCGCTCCTCAATCCCTGGCACCACATGCTGTGCATCCCCACCCCAGGGTGGGCTGAGCTAGCCATAACACAAATAAATCAGGTTTAAGAGAAATAAATTTTAAAAATCTTTAAAAAAAATACTATTGTGAGGCCAGGGAGCTAGCTCAGTGGCATAAGGGCCTCCCTGGCAAGCCTTGAGTCTGATTCCAGTACCTAAAAAGAAAAAAATAATAAAAAGTAAAAAACAATGAGTTATCCGAAGTGAAAGATCTGATGAGAATTCATTACAAGACAGTATAACTGACAGGAAAATTAGGCAGTTTCTGGGGCACATGAAAGAAGATAAAATCAAAAGTTTTAGACAGAATATAAAAATAGGGCCTGGGGAGATAGCTCCGTGGCACAAGTGCCTGCCTGGCAAGTGCAAGGTCATGAGTATGAACCCTGGTCCCTCAAAAAATAAAATAAAAAGAATGTCTAACTTCAAAGAAAAGATCTAAGGAAGTAGCTCTGTGACAGAGTGCTAACTTAGCATTCACAGGGCCCTGAGTTTAATCCCTAGTACTGTAAAATGTTTGTTTTAGGTGGTTATTGTATCTAATTCACACACAAAAAAATCTTTTCAGGTTCTCTTGTGAGGGCAGGGAATTGAATGACTTACCCGCTCACTGACGGACAGGGCAATCGCATTTCTAGTGACCCTTGAGTTTGTAGATGGAACCAGGTCCCAGTGGTGGCTGCACGGTGGGGTAGGCTTGTGCCCTTTGTCCTTCACCTAGTTTGAAACATGGTCTAGGAGGAAAGTGGGTGACAGCATTGTTTAGGCTCAGTATTACTTTGGCAAGGTCCTGCTTTGATAGGGGTCCCAAGTGTCACAGACAAAAGCTGGCACTTATGTGTAGTTAATTTTTGTCTCTATTACTGAAGACATGGAAAGTCAGATTAAGTTTTTCTTTGGGGTTTGGGGGCTGATATCAGTCTTTTTAGCTTGGCATGAGTGTCTGAAACAGATAGGGATATAAAAGAGGGATTAATACCCATTGTGCCTTCAGGAGCATCTGGGTCTACATTAGTATACTTAGTTCAAGCAATACACTTAATTAAAATTTTATCAGCAATAAGCACCTTGAAATATAAAGTGTTTTTAGAGAACTTCTTACCAGCCATGGATGTTCTAGTAGTCAAATTGTTGTAGACTGATAACAGACAAGTAATACTTTCACAGAGAACATTTCAAAAAAAAAAAAAATAGTCATATAACTGAGACAAATTTATTCCTGCAGACTTTCTAGCTTTACAGCTTGTAGGGGATAACTGAAGGAAGAGACCTTTTCTCCCCTGGAGAAGGAGTGAGAAGCTGTAACTCAGAGTTAACATTAGTAAATTAATTTGCCAAAAACTGTGTATACATTATGTGTTCTCATACTCTTTTTTTTTTTTTTTTTTTTTAGGACCGGGGTTCAAACTCACAACCTTGCACTTGCCCAGCAGGCGCTTGTGCCTTGGAGCTATCTCCCCAGCCCCTCTTTTTTTTTTTTTTTTAAAGAATTATTTTAGGGGGCCCGGCGGGATGGCTCAGTGGTCTAAAGTGCCTGCTTGGGAAAGCTTGGGCCGCTTCAGGGACCGCGGTTCGATCCCCGGCACCACATGCTGCGCCAGCCCTGCCGTCAGGGCACGGGCTGAGCCAGCCATAAAAATGAGTGAATAAGCAAATAAAGGTTATGAAACAAGAAAAACATAAATAAATAAAATAAAATAAAAAATTAAGAATTATTTTAGCCAGGCGTGGTGGCGCATGCCTGTAATCCTAGCACTCGGGAGGCTGAGGCAGGAGGATTGGTGCGAGTTCGAGACCAGCCTGGGCTACAAAAATGAGCTCAGGACCAGCCTCAACTGCATAGCGAGACCCTGTCTCAAAAAGACAAAAAAAAAAAAAAAAGAGAGAGAATTATTTTATTTTTATTTTTTTCTTGTTTCAGAACTTTTGTTTGTTTGTTTATTTTTATGGCCGGCTCAACCCTGCCCTGAGGGTGGTGCTGAGGATTGAACTGCAGTCCCTGCAGCCACTTAGCCATCCTGCCAGGCCCCATGTGTTCTCATACTCTTTAAGACATTTGTGGGGCCAGTGAGATATCTCAGTGGTCTAAAGTGCCTGCTTCGGGGCCCAGCAGGATGGCTTAATGGTCTAAAGCACCTGCTTAGGAAAGCTTAGGCAGCTGCAGGGAATGCAGTTTGATCACCGGCACCACATGCTGTGCCAGCCCTGCCCTGAGGACAGGCTGAGCCAGCCATAAAAATAAAGAAACAAACAAAAGTTCTGAAACAAGAAAAAAATAAAATTAAATTAAAATTTCGCTTCCACATTTTTTTTTTTTTTTTTTTTTGCGGAACTGGGGTTTGAACTCATGACCTTGCACTTGCCAGACAGGCACTTGTGCCATGGAGCTATCTCCCCAGTCCTAAAATTTCTTTAAAAAAAAAATAATAAAGTGCCTGCTTCAGCATGCTTAGGCAAGCTTAGGCAGCCTCCAGGATGGCAGTTTGATCCCTGGCACCACATGCTGCACCAGCCCCACCCCTAGGACAGGCTGACCCAGCCATAATATAAATAAAGTTGGTTAAAAAAAGAAACCAGTTATTTAAAAAAAAAAAAAAAAAAAAAAAAAAAAGGCTTTTTTTTTTTTTGTCTTTTTGAGACAGGGTCTCGCTATGCAATTCAGGCTGGCCTTGAGCTCACTTTTGTAGTCTAGGCTGGTCTCGAACTCGCACCAATCCTCCTGCCTCAGCCTCCCGAGTGCTGGGATTACAGGCGTGAGCCACCACGCCCGGCAAAAAAAAGGCATTTCTAGGGCCAGTGAGATGGCTCAGTGGTCCAAAGCACCTATTTAAGAAAGCTTAGGCAACCACAGGGACTGTGGTTCGATCCCCAGCACCACATGCAGTGCCAGCCCCATCCCCAGGGCAGGCTGACCTGGCAATAATAATAATAATAATAATAATAATAATAATAATAGACATTTGTTGCACTGGGAAGATTAGCATATGCCTGTAGTCACAGCTACTTGGGGTACTGAGGGCAGCCTGGGTAATTTAGCAGAGCTCTGCCTCAGAATAAGAGGGAGATGCTAGAATGAGGCTCACAGGGAGAGCTTGCCCAGCATCTCTGGGGCCCTGGGTTCAGTCTCCACCACCACACAAAATTAGTCATAAGTAATTGTTACTTTGTATGAGAACATATTTTTTTGTTTTCACAGTGAAGGTATGGTGGTGCACATCTGGGAGTCCAGCACCAGAGCTGAGGCTGGAAGATCCCTGAGTATTCAACACCAGCCTGAGCAACATAGTGAAGCCCTGTCTGAAAAGAAAAAGCCCCTCGCTCCTTGAACATTTCACATCAGTAAGATTTTTTCTACCCCACAGGTACAAATTGATAATTGATTTGAGCTGAAAAGAGACAAGTAGCAAAGTAGGTGCTATAGGGTCTTGGGCAATAGGGAAGTAAACCTTGCCAATGGTTGGGTCCACCTGGTCACCTGCCTCCTCTGGGGACTCCTTGTCCCCTGTGTGTCACATCTGATTGGTGACTTCAAGATCACATGGCCGCTCAGTGACAGGAAGAGTGGAACTGATTTTTAATGGCTGGTATGGGGGCAGGTGGGCTCATGATGAGGAGAGGACCAACCAAAGGGCTCCTGGCAACCACCAGGACATTGGGTGCCACTGGGGACTGCCTGCCTGCAGCCCTACACCCGCCTTACTGCCTGCCTGCATGGAAGCCACCCTGCTAGGGAGGGCAGGCCTCTCTCTCTCTCTCTCTCTCTCTCTCCCCCCTCTCCCTGCCACTTGGGCTCCACATCCCATCAGGCCTGACATCCCCTTGCTCCCCGTTCCCTGCACAGGGCCAGGGTGCGCTGCCTAGCATGCTCGGCATCCTGGAGTGCTGCAGCACTCGCCACGTACACAAAGGCCAGCTTTGCTCTTGGGCAGTGTGACCAGCTCTTCTTCCCATCCCACTTCTTGGCCTGGGACCCAGCACTGTTTTTTGAAAACCCAGATTCTTCACTCCCTGGCAAGCCTTCCTATGCACCTTCCAAGTCAGAAAGCTCTTCCTGGCTGGGCATGGTAGCACACACCTGTAATCCCAGCACTCAGGAGGCTGAGGCAGGAGGATTGGTGCAAGTTCAAGACCAGCCTGGGCTACAAAAGTGAACTCAAGGCCAGCCTCAACTGTATAGCAAGACCCTGTCTCAAAAAGACAAAAGAAAAAAAGAAAAACAAAGTTCTTCCTATACCTGTGAGCTGGAGCCCCGGGCCCTGGGCCCCCTGACCAAACCTCAGTATCCCGATGCAGCCAGATGGGCCTGCCAGGTGCTCCTCCTCAGCACACTGCCAGGGCATCCTGGTCATGGCTCCCTAGGGCTGGGGACTCAGCTCAGTCTGTCACTATGCTCTGCTGTCTGGGACCTGTGACAGGTGCTCTCAACATCCTCCATCAGGGACACCTGGACAGCTGCTGGCAAGGGGCAAGTAGCAGCAAATGCTGTTGGCCAGGGCATTCCCGAAAGGACACACAAGGTGGGGCCTGAGAAGCCAGGGATGAAGATGTTCCAGGTGGGCCAACAAGGCCCCATCAAACCCCGTGGGTGCACACAGACGGCACCATGTGCTGGCACAGGGGCAGCACACCCTGGCCATCGTGCCATCTGGCTGGCACTAGCATGAAGACACAAAGGCCAAGAGAGCATTTGTGGTACTGCAAAGATGGCAGGGGGCAAGTGTCATTGGCATCTGTGTGGGAACAGAGCCTGTCAGGAGCCTCCTGGTGATGGTCACAGACACATGAACCTGGATACCAGACCTGGCCAGGGCTCAGCCTCAGCCTCCAGGGGCCCAGGGTGACATCCATGCTGTCTGTCTGTCCGTGCTGGGGGACAGTATGGCACAGGTTGGCCATGCTTCAGAGGGTCAGGACTCTGTTCTGCAGACTCGCTGTCACAGTTCTCAAGTCACTTGGAAAGCTGCCCTGGGGACCCTTTCTCCCCAACATGGGCAGAGGCTGTGGTGGCCTGGCAGCCCCTGGCAGCCCTTGGCATTCTCCAGTCCCTGTCTGGAGATCACTTTCCCCAAAAGGCAAGGAAGGGGCACCACCTGGAAAGGAGTGGAGGTTAAGTCATTAACAACCAGTACAGCACTGCAAACCAGGCAGAAATAAATTGTTCTCTAAATAGGAGAATAGGCATAAAGTAGAGCCAGGGGTGGTGAAAGAGAAAAAAGAATCTTATTCCAAGTCACTTGGTGTGGCCAGGTATGGCAGCATACACTCATGGACAATCATAGTGAGTTCAAGGCCAGCCAGGACCACACCAGGAGACCCTGTCTCAAAACAAGGCTGGTGAGGCCAGTTGATGTGGTGCTGCCTGCCTGGCCCCCTTCCCAGCCAGCCTGCACTTGGGGAATGCCTCCTTGCTCTTCCACGGCCCAGAGCTTCCATTGTTATTTTATTAGTCAGATGGTGCTCCAATTCCAGCCCACATTCAGGAGCTTCTGAAGGGAGCACAAGAATCTGCAGGTGTCTTCCAAGCCACACAGGCTGCCCTCAGTCTGCTCACATTCCTCTCTTCACACCTGTCACTGTTGTCATAAGTGACTAAGAGTGTACCCGAGCCAGCACCCACGATCTGTTTGCTCCCAGCTTCCAGAGGCTGCCCACATTCCATGGCTCAGGGCTCCTTCCCCCACTTCCTTTGGCTTGTGGCCAAAGCATCCGGGCTGGTTCTTTGTGTCACCGTCTCTCTAGCTCGCCTTCAGCTTTCCTGTCTTCCACATTGATGTTCCTTGATAGATACAAGAGCCTGGGATACATTATGTTCTTTAATTTTTTTTTTTTTTTTTTTTTTTTTTTGAGACAAGGTCTCACCGTGACGCCCAGGTCAGTCAGGAGCTTCAGACTGCTGAATCATCTTTCTAGTCCCTATATTTTTGTTTCAGAACCTTTGTTTATTCACTCATTTTCATGGCCGGCTCAGCCCACCCTGAGGGCAGGGCTGGCGCAGCATGTGGTGCCGGGGATCGAACCGTGGTCCCTGAAGCCGCCCAAACTTTCCCAACCAGGCGCTTTAGGCCACTGAGCCATCCCACCGGGCCCAGGTCCCTATATTTTTAATTTTTAAGAAGTTGTTTCTTGGGGCCCGGCAGGATGGCTCAGTGGTCTAAAGCGCCTCCTTGGGAAAGCTTGGGCGGCTTCAGGGGCTGCGGTTCGATCCCCGGCACCACATGCTGTGCCAGCCTTGCCCTCGGGACGGGCTGAG
>PVJA010016892.1:0-42608 GCA_004027025.1 Myocastor coypus | reverse complement strand
ATATGCTGAACCTTTTGAAGGTTCTTGAGACCAATATCTGATTCATCCTGTGTACATAAGTGTATGGTTTTGCTATTGATATGTTTTCTGCTTTGTCTGCTTCCAGTCACTTCGTTGTTTAATCCATAACACATTCAGCTGTGTTATGCCCTTAAGTTCTTGTTTTCTTCTTTAAAGTTCTTATATTAGGGAGACTATAGACGGTAACCATCTTCGGGAGCAACATGTGTAGATCTCTGGAAAAATCACACAGAGGCCTGGGCTGAGTTCTCCTGAGTCAAGTAGTGTCTCATTGTCTCTTGCCCCAGAACCTGGTGGCATGAAACGCCCATGTGTGTTGGCAGAACCCATGGTTCCAGACCTGGCCAGGGCACTTACCTGCTCTCTGGTGCCTGGAGCCTCTGCTGAAGAACTTTAATGTCTGGGGGACTGTTGTAGTTACTGTTCTGTCGTTGCTGGGACAAATACCCAATGCACAAGCTTAGGGGAGGAAAGGTTTATTTAACTAACATTTCCTGGGGGTTTCAAGATGCTGCCCACCCACTTCTTTATGGGGACTGGAGGAGGGGCTGGGGTGCTGCCATGTCCAGGTTGATCTGCTCCATGCCTCTGTGCCAAACCACCGCGTGGTGAGGGGGGCACTCTGTCAGTTTAACCATTAGCACCTCTCTTGGCCACGCCCCTCAAAGCCCTGCACCTCAAGCCACGCATGCTTGACAGACCCGCCCCTGGAGCCACGTGCCTGACAGCACCATGTTGTACATGAGGCTTTAGGGGGACAACTAGACACAAACCACAACAGGGACACTAACAGCTGGAGGGAGGTGTAACCCCTGTGAAGGGGTCTAATAGCTGGAAGACTCTAATGGAGTATACTCTAATAGCTGAGGGGCTCTAACAGCTGGGGGACTTGGTCATTCCAATGTCATGCTGGGCACCACAGTGCTTGCTGTTGGCCTCTCCAGCAGGATGGTCACAGCATAGCTGGGCTTACATGCTGTCTGCATGTCTCAAGTGTGATCCTCCCAGGGAACTGGGCAGAAGCTGTGTGATCTTTTGTGACTTAGCTCCAAGAACACAAGCCATCAAATTCAGCACACTCTGCTGGTCATTGAACTCACAAACTGACACAAACTGCACCTTTCAATGGGAGAAGAGGCAAAATCCTGCAGCTAAGCTGGGCCAGAAGGTCCATACCTGTGACACCAGCCACTCAGGAGGCTGAGGCAGGAAGACCGCTGCCAGGAGCCCCTCGGTGGACCTGGTGGTTCCTGCACATATTCTTACAAGGGTTCTCGTCTCCACAGGCAGAGTGTGGCTAGCTTGAGCCCTGAGCTGTGTCGCTGGCTGTGTCTCAGCAGCTCTTGTTGGTTCTTTGGATGGGAGACATAAAAACCCAGACCAAATTAAACAAAACAGGAGTCATTGGTTCCTTTAACTGGGGTGTTCCAGGAGCAAATCTGAGAATTTAAACAATGTTGGAATTTGATCTCTTTCTATTGCCTTTTCATCTGTGCATTTTTCTGTGTTGGTTAGGGTTTCAGGCAGAGCCCCATTAACATCACACAAGGGCCTCCCCATCTCTGGGGCTGCCTAACCCGATGCCCCCACAGAGGGCTGCTCTTCTCCAAGGATTCCGGCTGCATTCCCTGAAAGCATTCTGATGGGCCCAGCTTAGATCATGATTCTCTCCAAGAGCCATGGTTGTGGCTACAAATCTACCACTCCACAGCTGCAACCAAATCAAATGCAAACTCCAGGACGGGTGTGGGCTGTACCACAGTAAACTTACAGAATCATCTCATTTCAAGAAATGGGCGTTCTACAGCAGAAAGGGGAGAGAAAAACACGCAGGCAGACAAAATGGCGCACTTTCCTCTCCCCGGGGCTTCAACACCTCCAAAAAGACCCTCTGCAGTCTTCGGGCCTCAGTTCTGATGTCTGCTCCACCATGAACTGGCACAGAGGACCCCTGAGTTTCCCAGGCAACCACAGGATTAGGGCTTCCGCCTCTGCCCTGTGCTCTAGCCCCTCAGTTGTGATTACTGTGTGTGCTGTGTAGCTTCAGACTGGTTTCACAAGGACGGGGATTGGGTCCAAGCCACCGTGGCAGACAGGTGGAGAAGATGTGCTGGCTGGGTGGGTGCCACAGTGGGAAAGAACGGATGATTCTTTTTTGTTTTGTTTTGTTTATTTTTTTTTTATTTTTGTGGCCGGCTCAGCCTGCCTTGAGGGTAGGGCTGGCGCAGCATGTAGTGCCGGGGATTGAACCGCGGTCCCTACAGCCACCTAAGCTCTCCTAAGCAGGTGCTTTAGACCACTGAGCCATCCTGCCAGGCCCCCTAGAACGGATGGTTCTTGTTGCTGCCACGGCCCCTTCCCCACACACCCAGAGTCAGTCACAGGTAGACAGGGAGAGCTGTCGGCCTGATGGTCCATCACTGCCTGTCTCTTTACCCAGTGTCTGGAGAGAGAGCTCAGAACCAGCGGCTTCAAATGGTTAGTCCACTGGGCCACTGTCCAGGTCTAGGCTTGAGAAATTGAAAGCCTTTCTCCACAGGCTAGGAAGGGATGTGACTGCCCCACCATCACTCTAGGGCTCAGCTCTGGCTGCTGATTGAATCCAGATCTGGGGGCCTGGAACCTTGAGGGAAACCCGATAGCTGTCAACACAGGCACAGGAGTGGATCGAGGGAGGGAGGCCGGTGGGCGGCTGGCGGCACTGGGCTGGATATTGCAGTTGGGTTTTCCTCCCCTGGGGTCCCCAGGACTCTGACCAGAAGGTGATGACTGCTCAGAATGGGTCACACCCGCCTGTCACCGCCCCCCCTCTTTCTCCATTCTCTGTTTCTTCAGGTGGCTCCGATGTCAGCACCAACCTTCCCTCTCCTGGGGTGTCATTTAACCTCTCTTGGCCTCAGGATCAGCATCTGTGAAATGGGGGCGAACACCGGCCCCACTGAGCTGCCGCTCACTGTAGATTAATGAGAAGAGTGTGTGACGAGTGTTTAGCCCAGCTCTGTGTCATTGGGGAAAGCCGCATCAAATGTCAGCGTTGTTTGCAGTTCTGTCTTTCTACGCAGAGGTATTTGAGGCCGTTAAGCCACAAACACAACCCCCTGAGATTACAGTGAGGAAAAAGGTCTGTTCCTCACAGCTGACTTGTGGGAAGTGCCTGGACCCTGGAGCCAGAGAGCCAGAGCTGTGACCTCACTCTGCCACCTACAAACAGGCGACTGCCTGAAGGACCCAACCTCTCTGGACTCCTGTGTCGTTGCCTATACAGTGAGGATGCCCATGTCACCTTGGTGCCAGTGGCCTGTCCTGCTGGGCATTTGCAGAGGACATGGGTGGACAAGAACTGGGAACTGTTCAGTGCCACATACCTTGGTAATCAATTTATGCCTCCAGCATTGCTCTGTCCTTCCTGGCCTCCGTTCTCCTGTTTAGTTAGCTCTTCTCTCTTTTTTTCCAAAGTTGGGAATGAAGTAAGCTTTGTAGACTCCGAGGGTTAGAGTTGGAGGAAACTTCATGACTGCTGGTTCAGTGGCTCTGTCAGAGCCTTATAAGGCTAGGTGTGGGCACACATGCCTGCAAGTCTTACTATACGGGAGGCTGAGGCAGGAGGGTTGCATGTTTGAGGAGAGCTTGGTTAACTTAACCAAAATCCTATCTCAAAATAAAATGAAGAGGGATGAAGAGGTAGCTTAGAGACAGAAGAGAAAGAAATAAAGAAGTCAGCAGCAAGGGCAACGTATGGGTAATAAAAATTCAGATTCCTGGGACTCAACCCAAACCCAGAGACTCAAAGTTTCTTAGTTTTTAAATGAAAATATGTATCAGATTATGAAATAATAGTACTCATTATGAATGAATTCCAACAATACAGAAGAAATAATGAGAGTAAATTGATCTCTACTCAGAACTAACTAGTATGGATGGTTTGGGGTGTGTTCTCAAGGGTTTGGGGTTTTTGTGTTCCTGGAAAGAGCTGAGCATAGTTTTTATATTTTCCATTAAACTAGATCATTGCTCTCTTTTTCCAGCTTTATTTCACTAGACATCTTTCTGCCTCAGCTCAATGTCAGCCTCACTGCCCCAGTGGCTGTGGAGGTTTCCTTGATGTGGCCTGGTGTGGTGACTTCATGGTGTCCCAGCAGGGGACATCCAGGCTTCCTACACTGCCTACTCCACCTCTGTCAACATTTGGCAAGATCCCCTAAGCACAGATGGGAGTCGGGAGCCGGGGCGGTGGAGCACTTCGCCTCATTAAAAATGAAATGAGAAAAGAGAATTAATAGCATGTTCCTGAATCCATTCCTCGTACTAAGGAAGAGCGAGACAGGGTGAAGAATGAAGCCCTCGCTTTTATTTCAGGTATCTGAACATTGGATCCTTCTGCTTTCTCAGCTTTCACTTCTCATTAAGCTCAGAGTGGGAGTTCATGACTCAATACATTTTTCCTAGACATTGGGTCTGAAGCCAACTTTTTAAAAATGTTAGAATATCAAAATCCCACATCCCCAGAGTCCAGATATTATTCTCAGAGACCTTGGTCAAGTTCCATGTCACAAACCCGGCTCCTCCCCTCTCACCATGGTGGATGAGTTTTTCCTCTCCTGTGCAAACAGTGGAATTATGAAATTGTAACTGTCATCTATTTTTTATTAAGTGAATTCCTCCAAGTCCAGTAGGTAACTTTCCCAGGAAGATAAATTACCCAGTTGTAACAAACATAGCATATAAATTTTTGCAGAATCCTTGTGAGGATTTGCACTTTGTCTAGAAATTATGCTTAAGCTTTGTCCTAAGGAACAGAACCTAATCCTGACCCCAAGGAAGTGATGGAGGATTGACTGGAGGTGACCACTACCCAGAAAACCATAACTGTTTTAAGGAAGACAAATGTCCTCAAGTCTACTGCCCCAAGCTCCACCTCTTGGGTGTTTGACCTGGCTTCTATCTGAAAATCAAAAGTAGACTCCACTCAAGCAGGGCACAGTGAGGTGTGCTTGCAGTCCCCGCTGCTGAGAACTTGAAGCAGAAGGATTACTTGATCCATAGTCTCTTTTAAAAAAAAAAATCTCCATCCTGCTCCCTAAATTATAGTTTCTAGGTACTACTATCTCTCAAAAGGATAGGTTTCTTGTAGAAACAGAATACAGATCAGGAGCAAGAAGTGTACAGAATGAATCTGGAGCCCTTGCCACACTAAAAGGCCAGGAAGTTACTGAAGACAATCGGGTCCTAGAGAAGGCTGAAGGCCAAGAAAAAGAGGCCCTGCTGGCCAAGGCAGGTCACTCCTAGCATCAGCAAGGATCATAACTATGATGACTTAAAACACATCACTATGTTTCAATCCAAAAAGCCACAGTGACTCTCAAAAAGGAAGACAATGGAAAGCAAGATAAAACACAAAAATGCATTGGTGGCCTTTGAAGGATGCCAGAACTGGTGCACTACTTTGAAAAATGGTAAACATAGAGAAAGAATCAAGAGTTTTATAGCTCAGCTTAACTACCTAGCAGACAAGGGAAAAGATTTATTTTTTAAAAAAAGTCTTCCAGCTCACACAAGAAGGAAATAGAATTAGAATATCGCTGTGTCTTAACCATTGTCTGAATCACATATCTAGGCGATGCTCACTGATGACTGCTAACAGCATAGAGAAACAACCAGAGGCCAAGAAAATCCCCTACAGGGCATCCTTGTCAAAAAGTCACCATGAAATCAGCTGAGTTTCTACAGCTATTAGTTTATGGTGTAGCATGTAAACACAGAAATGCAGTCATTAGGACTGGCAAAATAGCTCAAGAGACTAAGTGCCTGCTTTGGAAAGTTCAGGGACCAAGGTCTGATCCCCTGGTCCCACATGCCATGCTGACCCTGCCCCCCGGGGCACACTGAACCAGCAAGCAAGTCCCGGCACAGTGGCACATGCCTGTAATTCCAGCCCTGGGGAGGCTGAAAACAGGAGGATCACTATGAGTCTGAGCTGCATAGTGAGACCCTGCACCAAATACATAAATGAAAAAAAGAAGAGGAAGAAGAAGAAGAAGAAGAAGAAGAAGAAGAAGAAGAAGAAGAAGAAGAAGAAGAAGAAGAAGAAGAAGAAGAAGAAGAAGAAAGAAAAAAGAAATGCTGTCATTAAAACCCAGATGAGAGGATGCTCTTTTGGACCATCAACCAGTTTCTCCACTAAATGCATTACCAGAAACTAACAAAGCAGAGGGGAAGCTATAGAAGAAAAGAGACTCACGTGTTGTGAGACAGTCAGAAAGTGTGAGTCTCACTCCCATTTTGGGTAGGTCCAAAAGTTAGCAGACAATTGTAAATACTGGCAAGATTCTTCAGGCTGTCAGGAATTATTAATTTTAAAGCTGTGATTATGGTATTGTATTTTCAAGGGAATGAGTTATTTTTAGAGACATGTCTTGAAAGACTATAGGAGACATCTCAAACATGTTCAGCATTTGCTTCAAAAAAAAACCTGGGAAGAAGAGGGGGAGCAGGTGGAACAAGACTGGTCACAATGGTGGTCGAGGCTGGCTGGGGGACACTTGAGTTGTTTGTTTCAAAGGCTGCTGAATCCAGAGGAGGATCTCCCCTTGTCATGGTAAGCACCTAACACAGTGACCTATGCAAGCACTTCCCTCTCTCTTGCTCCTTCTGTGTACCACTGGGAGAAGCACAACCATTTGTCCATCTTAAAGGTCTGCAATCAAAGGGGATTTCAGATTCACTTTGATCTCCATTTGGTTGGTGCTTTGGGGACTTTGTAAAGATTAATTTTTCTTCCAGTGACATCCTGCATTTATTTTAGGGCACTATTTTCTAGACATTGAGGATGGCAGCTATAGATGGAAGTGATGTTTCTGACAAGCTCTGACACTAATGGGTAGTTACAGTAAGTGCCAAGAAGAGGGAGGACGTCCCTGGAGGGGATCCCCAGAGGATGGGTGCCTCTGAAAAGCATGGGTGGGCTTTGCTGGGAGAGGAAGGGCTGCGTTTATTTCCTTTGATAACATCCTTGCTGTACACTGGGAGCTTCTGGCTGTCATGGTGACAAGAAGGGGCTGAGAAACGTGATATTTGAACAGGGGCTCCACAGGCATGAAGTAGTTTGAAAATTATTTTTCCTTTGAGCAAGAGGACACATTATCTAGTTCTGTTGACGAGGCTCCTTAGAAGTCGGCAAGCCAGACAGGCCTCCAGCCTTCCTTCTGTTACTTTGGTGTATTGTTATTAGTACCATTAGCTAGCTGCAAGCCACTCAGTGAGTGTCTGATTTGAACAAACAAGCCCTCCTCTTCCATCTTTTTCTTTTCTTCTTCCTCTTCCCTCCCTGATCCTCTTCCTCCCTTTTCATGCTAGGGATTGAGCCCAGGGTCTCCAGTCTCTACCACTTAGCTAGACTCCCAGCTCCTTTTTTTTTTTCCTAACTGCATAAGCACACAGGAGTATTCTGCCTCAGTGACTTGGGGCTGGTATCTCATGAGACAGCAGCAGCAGCCTCTAAGAATTTTTGGTCTCACACAACATGTAGAGACCATGGGCAGGAGTTACCTTCTGGGGTCTCCTGCCTCCTCAGAAGCCCCTTGGCAGAATTCTCCTGTGCCTCCTTGGATAGGAGTGGTCATGTGGCCAATCCATTTACCACACAGACTGGGAAATAAATTGACCTCCACAGACTCTACCCAGGTGGACAGGAAGGGAACAACGGATTGGAAAAATTGGAATATCAGGCAACCAGCATGTTTGCTTCCTCCAAATCTTTCTGCTCTGAGTATAGTATTGTATGTGGCTTACATCTTTCTGAACTGGTTGAACTCTACTTAGTAGTAGACTATGGTTACCCAAAGGGCAATTCTTGTTGTTCCATGGTGCTAACATTGGGTTTGCTCTCCTGTCTGCTTTCCCTCGATGGCTGCTGCTCAGAAAGTCTTGGCTCCTCAACAATCAAGTCATCAGTACGTGTTTACAGAGTACCTCCATTTGCTGAGCCCAAAGGGACACAGTGACATGGAAGCAGCCATTCCCAGCCTCGGGGACTGCACAGACATTCAGGCAATGTAGACCATGGGCATAGGATCACAACAGAGGCCTGTATTTGCTGTAATTATTAGCCTGGTGTGGGAGGTAGGCATCAAAGGCTCCTGCCTCAGGGTGCAGGGGTAGAGTCAAGCAGAAAAGATGCTCTAAGGAAGTGGGTGCTAGTCCTGAACATATGAAAAACCAGAGGCCCTGAGGAGCAAGTTCAGGTTTTGAATATCTATATGAATCTATTCAGCTCCCAGCAACTTACCTCTCCTGATATATTTTATCTCCATACCAGCCACACTAGATGGTACTGTCCTTTATAGAGCAAAAGCCAAGGTTCAAAGGGCTCTAAGGTACCCAAGATTTTCTCACTAGCCTGGTGGGTGGTGGTTATCACAAGTCACACTTTCTCAGTGTACTTTCCCCTAGTCCTCCTCTTCTGCCTAATTAAAGCTCTGCTTCCAACTAGGGATCATGTGACTCACCCAGTCTTGGCCAACCATGGAAGCCCACCCCTGACTTTAATTGGGCCAAGGTGGTCATGTGACTGGAGTCAACTGCATAGGAAATCAAGATGGAGGAAGAAGCCCATAGAAAGGGGAGTCTCAGAGAATGCCAAATTCAGACTCTTGAATTCAGATTATTGGTCCTTTAGTCCTAAGAGCTTCTCCAGCAGTCTTTTTTGGTACAGGTTCTCACTATGCAGCTCAGAATCATAGTGATCCTCCTGTTTTCAGCCTGCCCAGTGGTGGGATTACAGTGCTTTGGATCAAACCCTGGTCCCTGTGCTTGCCTAAGCAGGAGCTTAGTCCAGTGAGCTATCTCACCAGCCCTTTTCCAGCGTTCTTTACATGTAGAGGGGGTCAGTATGTTCCTTAAAAACAAAATGAAAATGCCCCAACTTTATTAAAATATAATTCACTCAATTTAAGAGATATAATGTAATAGTTTTTCTGGACAGGGTAGCACATTGGACTTCTTGGACTTGCTAAGTGTGCCCAGAATTTAAAGCTAGCCTGAAAAACCTGTTCTTTTTTTTTTAATCTGGGGAGGCTAAATCATGGAGACTTTGAATGCCAGCCCAAAGAGTTTGAGCTTCCCACTGCAGACTATGGGAAGGGAACAAGGACATTATAAATTTAGAGCAAGCTGAATGAGACTTTGCTGATTGGTATTTTGTACATTTTTAATCTCTCTCTCTGTGTGTGTGTGTGTGTGTGTGTGTGTGTGTGTGTGTGTCATATTCATTGCATGTACCATGTACTCACTTATTCTAGAAGTGAAGATTATAGTTGCAGTCCCCTAACTGGACTACACTACCAGAGAACACTACCACACCATGAGAGGTATCCTATGAAAGCATAATATATATCATGTATTTTAACTGGAAAATGCAGAAGCAAGGATTCAAGAGAACCAGGCTGTAGCTGTTGCTCTGTGTCTCAGTGGACTATCAGTCCACTACGCCAAATGTGCCCACCATGTTTGTTGGTGGCTGGGCAAAGAGGGTGACAGCTGATAGCCTACTTTGTGTTTCATTCTTCGTTGCTCATGAAGGCTAATCTGAAGGACAAGTGTCCTTTAGATAGATATGAAAGAATATGATAAAAACAACCCAGATCCCAGGGTCAGGAGGGGGACAGGCCATGTCGCTCTGATGGGATCAACACCCTGAAGCAGGCAGCATCCTCGGCAGTGTGGACCAGGATATCTAAGTCTTCCTCAGAGCATCAGCAGTGGCTATGAGCACCCCAGAGCCCTGGTGGAGGCCACACATCCTGTCTCACCTGCCTAGTGTGTCTTGCCTTGCCCTGTGGTTCTGGGTGGTCAGCTCATTTCCCTGGGGTGGCCCCATCCTGATTTCCTCTCTAACACACCCCAAAACAGCATGGATCCGTGCTTAGGGCTCTGCTCCAGCCTCCTCCCTGACAAAGCCATAGAACCACCTCTGCAGCCATTCTCTGCCCCTAGAAACTGTAGATTTTGTAGGGCATTGAGAGTAGATGCAGCTGTGTGTGAGTGAATGAACTGCAGTGAAGGAATCAGCAGAGTGAAGCGGGTGGTGTGGTGCTTGGGCAGCTGCCCGGTAGCTCTGGATACAAGGTGAGGAGCTTCCCTAAGCAGAGGTGCTCAGAGCCTAGGAACAAGGGGGCCCTGGTGTCTGGGTTTCTCCTAACCCCATCCAAGAACCCAGCCCTGCTGTGATGCATCAGGCCTGAGCTTTGGAAGCACAGGAGACAGTGCTTGAGGATGAGCCTGGCTGCCTCCATGGAGGGTGTCACAGTGGACAGCGAACGAAGACCCCTTCCCCAGTCAGGACCACAGGAGAAAAACAGGCCTTGAGGCAGGGGAAACCAAGGACTCACTCAGGCTGTGTCTGCCCTACCATGTGTGCTTCTTGAGAGGCCCAGACACTGATCTGACTTCACCAAGAGTCCATTTGTTCAGGATGGCAAGGAGGGAAGCCAGACTCACAAGGCAAATGAGTCAGGGCAGGGGTGAGTCTCAGCTGGGGCCACAAATTCCATTTAAAAGAGGGAAAGCTGCCCGGCCCAGGGTTACCTGTGGGCATGAAGGTCCAGGAATGTAAGACTTTCCCATTTTTCTCTTTTTTTTTTTTTTAATTTTTTATTTATTTTTTTTCTTGTTTCAGAACTTTTGTTTGTTTATTTATTTATTTTTTATGGCCGGCTCAGCCCGCCCTGAGGGCAGGGCTGGCGCAGCATGTGGTGCCAGGGATCGAACCGCGGTCCCTGCAGCCGCCCAAGCTTTCCCAAGCAGGCGCTTTAGACCACTGAGCCATCCCGCCGGGCCCCCCATTTTTCTCTTAAGAAAACAGAAATCCAGATTTTTAGGTAAAATCTCCTGATCTTCAAAAGTAAATCAGTATGTTCACATGTTCAGATCCATTTTCCACCCGGCCCCCTACTTTCCCACCACAACTTCTGGCTGGATGTTGCAACTCAGGAAAGCAAGTGGAAACTGATAGGTGGGAGGTTAGGATACTCATCACCTCCATCTAAGCTGTGCTCTTCCTGTCTTATTCACAGTCACCACAGTTTTGACCCTCTCTATGTCTATTTTGAATGACCATAGCTCCCAGGGCTGAGGGTGGGCCAGCTTCCAGGTGACAGCTCCCGTGGTCTGGGCCCCTCCCCCCCCCAATCTGCCAACCTGGGAGTAACAAGGCTCTCTGTACTGTTCTTTACTGTTTTCTTCACCCAGATCTTGTGGGTATCCTTGAGAACAGCCCCTTCCTCATTCACCCCTCTCCATCTTGCTGGGAGTTACTTGGAGCAACAAAGCCAATTACCAAGCAACTCCTATAGATCCAGCCAGTCTACAGGAATTCAGCATGTGTCTGCTGATCTGTACTCGAACACTAGTCCAAAGTACCTGTGGGGCAGCAGGACTCAGAAAGACCCACATGGAAACCCAAGGAGCAATCCCAAAGGAAAACACTTAGACACACATCTTATCCATTTAATGACCAATGCAACCATGCGAATGCTAAGCTACGGGGAGCACAGGGTACACAAGGCACAGAGGCCTCAGGGATTGGGTGAACTATAACACTGTCATAGGAAGTGGGGTCATCTAGCGTTGACAGGGGAGGGGTGGTCCACTGGCAGCTCAGACCTAGGATTTGTGCCTCAGGAAACCTGCATCCTGTCTCCAAAGCAGAGTGAGCACGACGTCTGCCTTCACTCCCGAACATAAATCCTTGTGCAGACCACGTCGTCAGCGCCAAATGTCTGCACAGGAGAAAAGGAAAACTGATCAGTATTGTTACTGGTGCAAAACACTTAAAGCATATCACGAGGAAGGCCACTCGCCACCCTACTAAAACCCCCTGTAACAGACATCCGGTTTCCTATGTTGGGTGCTCAGACCAAGCACAAAGGGTTCGGGGTTCCCCCTAAGCTCCCTATTGGCAGAGCAGCCACTGAGGTATACTGTATACAGTTGACGTTTGCTTCTGGAACTTGTGGGTGTTGATGTAAGCAACAGAAGTTTCTTGCTTTAGTTTTGAAATTAAAAGGGGAAGGACATCTTGTTTGACTGAATTCCTTTCTGAAGCAGCTCAATGTCCTTTAAAATGACCTCAAGATAGCCAGGGGCCTGGGCAGTGAAGCTTTGGAGTCAGTGCTGGCCAGCCAGGTGGGACTGCTGTGGAAATGGAACAGAGTGGGCTTTCAGGAGTAGCCACCAGTCTGGGACAGACAGCCCCCTATGTCCATATATTCCACATCCTCAGCTCCAACCGATCATAGACTAAAAATACTTTCTAAAAATTACCTCTGTACTAAAAATGTATGTACTTTTCTCATCGTTATTCCCTAAATAATGCAGCATAGTGACAATTTACATTTAGCATTTACACTGTACTAGATATCATAAGGAATCTAGACATGCTTTAAAGTACATGGGAGGAAGTGCCTGAGCTATACTCAAACTTCACACCATTTGATATGAGAGACATGAGCATTGAGCATCGGCTTGGTATCTGTGGATTTTGGTACCAATCTCCCAAAGATGTGAAGGGGTGACTAATACTCAGCACTGGTCTCCTGGCCAGCTCTGCAACTTCCAGCCAGGTGAGCAAGGAAAGGCGCCTCTTCTTCGGGCTTAGGGGGAAGGGTTGGGCAGTGGTGATATTGAGGCAGAGACAGACTTTTTTTTTTTTTTGGGGGGGGGGGACCAGGGTTCGAACTCACGACCTTGCACTTGCCCAGCAGGCACTTGTGCCTCAGAGCTATCTCCCCAGCCCCCAGAGACAGACTTGAACAAGGTGATCCTGAAGGTTCTTTCCAACTAAAATTCTATGGCTCTTTGTTCACTGCAGGGAGAGCATCAGTCATTCCACTGACAGAGGGGGACATTTTTCTTCTGGCCTCTGAAATGATAGAGCCCATAAGTAAGCTGTCTTGACTTTTCCAAAAACTAGCAATTACTCACAGGCCTGCTCTCCTGAGCTTCTCACAGGCATTGAGCACAGTGAAAGCAATGTGTGCATTCAAAAACAAAAACAAAAGCAAAATTTCCCTGGTCTGTAGGCCTATTATGGGTGTACTGGTCGGCAAACGTTCATTAACCTACCGAAGAGTACTTACCCTCAAGGTTCTCAAAGTGGGCTGAGATCCAGTGAATTTAAAAACACTGGACAAAGAGGTTAGTTATCTTAGATGCTTTAGGGTCTTATTACTCTTTCTCTCTCTCTCTCTCTCTCTCTCTTTCTTTATTTCTTTCTTGGAATGCACTCCAAGGCCCCAAGGCCTTGTATAAGTGAGCCAAGAATGCTACCACTGTGCTACAACCTACACTCAATTTTCTCTTTTGAATTAACACATAATCATCATATATATTTGTGGAGAATCTTCAGATTATTACTCTGGAGGCCTTAGATGCTCTCAGAGGACATGTGCTATTGCTTTATCCCAACACTTGTGCTTCAGAGAAACACATCTGGTCCTCAGTGATTAATAAAGAAGCAAGTGATCATACCAGGGATCTGACCAGAAGGGCAGTTTTATCTGTGGCTGGACACCTGCCTCTTTCCTGTGAGCCAGGGATTCAGAGGATTCTGTGTACTGGAGGTGTAGGGGGTAGAGTTTGACACATAAATCTACTTCTCCCATGTTGGTAGCTCTCAGAAAAACATGTCGGTTTTTCAGGACGCTGTGCTCTATGGTCTTTGAGTATCTGAATACCAAAATTTAGAGCTTCGACTTTTTTACCTGCATTGTAACTATTCCAGCTGACAGCTCACTTAAGCTTAATAAATGGCTTCATAAGGCAAGAAGAAATCTCATTTGCCTGACAGGCAGAGTAGCGCATACCTGTAATCCCAGCACTTGGGAGGCTGAGACAGGAGGCTTGCTGTGAGCTGGAGGCCAGCCTGGGCTACACAATGAGTTCAAAACCAACCTGAACTACATAGTGGGACCCTATCTCAAAAAAAACAAAACAGAAATCCCACTTGCAACCACCCTTAAAGGGTCTTCTAAGCCTGCAAACAACACTTAGAGTTTCCCAAAAGAAACCCTCCACAGAATATTCAAGAACTGTGTTGAGTATATTCAGTATCAAAGAAAGACAACTTTGCAGTTCAGGGGCAATTTACTGTTGGCCCTGGGAGAGCAGATTTCAACTTAACTAGCATAATTTCCCTCTTGTTATGTGGAGATTATATCTCCTGACATTCTGGATTTATTAATGATAATAACCCTTGAAAGAAAGCCCACATTTCAGTTCCCAAATGCCAAGAATTAATGCTCCCTCTGAGGCTTGTATATCTGTTTGCTGGGCCACGGAGTGACACTGGGGCTGGGAGGTGGGGGGACTCCCATGAGCAAGGAGAGGAGATTTGGACAGTAGAGTTCTTAGAGAAGAATTTCACCTGAGAATCTGACTGTCAGGTGCTATAAAGGTTAACAAAACCACACTTTGTGCAAGCAGACTGTTGCTGCTTAACCTCTGGCTACACAAAAGAATTCTAAAATCATCCCCTTTTTGCTCCCTCTGGTCCCAGTAGACTGTATGTGCCTTTTCTCTTAGATTTGAAAATCTAAGCTTCATATAGCTCCCTAACACCATCGAGTATCCATTCCCTGCAAACAGCATTAGCCAGGTTGCAAATTAAGCCACTCCTTTCTCTGGGAAGAAGCAAAGCATATTAAATCATTCCAGAGAAGGACAAGAAGAGAGGCGTGTGTGTGTGTGTGTGTGTGTGTGTGTGTGTGTGTGTGTGTGTGTGTGTGTGTAGAAGCCTCAGTTAGACAGAGGCAGCTCAATGTGAGGTCTGCTTGCAGAATAAACATGTCATTTTGAGGCGGAAGGGGATCTTAGGGGCCAGCCTTCGGTCCAGTCCCTTATCTTACAGCAAGGGGCTGAGTCAGAGGTTAGGACAGGAGGGGCTGTGCCTGGGTTACATAGGGTATGCTTCTCCAGAGCCCTTCACCTTTCTCACCATCTCCTGTTCCCACTATTTTGGGGTGCCATTCACAAAGATGGGGCAGATATCTTAGAGGGGAGATATGAATAAAATGCCCAATGGAGAACAAAGGATAGAAATTTTAGGTTTCCCACAATGGTTTTACTCAGGGGCAAAATGTGGTTCTAAGAAGGA
This sequence comes from Myocastor coypus, assembly GCA_004027025.1. Lineage (NCBI taxonomy): Eukaryota > Metazoa > Chordata > Mammalia > Rodentia > Myocastoridae > Myocastor > Myocastor coypus. The sequence goes on along the minus strand of PVJA010016892.1, from coordinate 27,439 downwards.
TGGGTTAGTTCTAAAACAGAGGGAGACCAGGTATGTGATTAACCTATTGAGGTCCTACCTTGGCCTTAGGGGCAGGTTTTTGTTTGGCTCAGGGTATTTGAAATGTTTCTGTCGGCATATTTTGAACTTGGAGCCCACTGTTCACACTGGATTTCAGACACTTTTCGAACTAGCAGTACTCAGTTTGTTCTCAAAGGCCACTGAGGTTTGTAATGTGGGGGCAAAAATGTTCTGTAGAAGTCTGAGTATTAATGTGATAAAAATTTCTGAAACCTGTCCCTGCTGCCCACAAAATGGGTAATTAGAAAAAAAAAAAAAAAAAAAAAGACAAAGAAAACAGCCTCCCCACCACCGCCAGAAACCCACCCACCTTCTGCAGCATGAGCCTGGGGCACTTCCCAGAGCCCAGATGCCCAAGCATTCTGGCTCAGAGTTGTCACCCCCATGGCCACAGAGACAGAATAGCTTGGACAGTACATGCAGAGCCTCTCCCTAGCTCCATGCTGTCCTCTTAGCCCCTCCTCTCCCCTGCCACCTGCTTGACAATGATTTCCCCTGACCTACCCTGTCATCCCAGACATTCTGCACAAACTTAACCTACAGCAAATGTCTTTCTCCCAAGAGATGCATGAGGGTAACATATTTGTATGGCCCACCACAGGGTCATTGGGGAACCTTGGGGCTGTACTGGGGTTAAAAGGCCCTTACCAGGATGAGCTCGTCATTGGCCAGCTCTCGGGTCCAGTAGGTTTTGGGGCCTTCACCCTCGAGGAGAGTTTGCGTGCAGTGAATCTTGTTCTCATTCTCCCAAGTAGCTAAACTCTGCAGGCAGGGAAGCCATTAGTGACATTAATTACAGACTTAGCGGTGGAAGCCCAACAACAATGAGCACTGGAGAGTAATTGCTGTGCACAGTGGCGACAAGCACAGAATCTGCTCTGCAGGACCAGATGAAGTACAAATCCAGAGTGCTGGTTATTAATTTTATGATATATACATATGATATTGCACAGATGCACTCTTTTCTTTTTTTTTTTTTTTTGGAGACAGGGTCTCACCATGCAATTCAGCTGACCTTGAACTCACTTTGTAGCCCAAGCTGGCCTTGAACTTGTAGCAATCCTCCTGTCTTAGCCTTCTGAGTGCTGGGATTATAGGCATGTGCCACCATGCCTGACCACAATGCACTCTTGAATGTGTGCATGTGTGGGTATGTACACACATGTATCATGAAAGGGACAAAGCTTTAGGCCTGCTTTAGGATTATAGGAGTAAAATTCAGAGCATACGATGATTCACTGATGTCAGAACAGACTAACTCTTTTAAAAAATCGGAGCTTGCCAGGCGTGGTGGCGCACGCCTGTAATCCCAGCACTTGGGAGGCTGAGGCAGGAGGATCGGTGCGAGTTCGAGACCAGCCTGGGCTACAAAAGTGAGTTCAAGGCCAGCCAGAACTGCATACTGAGACCCTGTCTCAAAAAGACAAAATAAATAAATAAATAAATAAATAAATAAATAAATAAATAAATAAAAATAAAAAATAAAATAAAAAATCGGAGCTTTAAAGGCAAGAACCTTCACATCAGAACCACAGAATTTTACATCAGCTAAGACACTACTTTGTAATCACATTGGTGGCTTGCAGGTCAAAAGTGTGACCTGTAGGAAGAGGTTTGGGGCTAACATCCTCTTTTCTATCTGCAGTCATCACCAGACATGGCACACAACCCGTTCAATCTGTCATCTGAGGGTAAAAGCGCTTCCATGTTCCAGGTTATATCTTTCTAGAAAAAATTTAGAACTCAAATACTGAGCTGAAGGCTCTTCATGTTGCTGGAGGAAGGAGAGGAAGGAGAGAAATGCTTACATTTCCCCAGCATCTGCACAGAGCCAAGTGGGGAGCAGCTGGGCTGAACAGCCCTGAATGTGTTCGTGATCACACCCTAACTAGCACATGGGACATTCATTAGGCAGGTGGGGTGGGGAGAAGGGATGGGGATAACTAAAGCCTATTCTCCAGGCTGCTATACAACCTTTGTTTTGCTTTTTTGTCTGCTTTTAAATCTGAATTATCCTCCCTGGCAAGAGTCACCATTGGATGTCCCCAAGTTGAGCCCAGCCTATTTCCAAGCCTCATACTTAGGTTCCTGCCCTTTACTCTAACAACCCTGCCCTGTCCTCCACTTTTGTGAACACTGCTGTGACTTGGACTTTATATATGCCAGCTCCAAGCCTGCACATCATTTTGAGGCTATACTGATTCTCGGAGCTGGAGATGGCTGCCACATCTTTGGAGTCAGGCACTCTCAGATCAGCCAGGCCCTGCTCAGCAAAGAGGAAAGAAACAATTTCCCACTCTTTGGAATGCTATTACTTTTCTTTCTTTCTTTTTTTTTTTTTTTTTTTTTTTTTTTTTTTTTTTTTTTTTTTTTTTCCGTTTTTAAAGCATTAGAGAACGGCGGGGAAATATTCTGTCACTTACTTAAAATAAGTGGTGGCAGCAGCAATTACTTTTCCAGCTGTTTAACTGAAGGCAATTTTTGCCCATAAAAAAGGAATCCACAATCCCTTGCTTCAGTTGAGGCTGATGTTCAGAGAAATAAAAACCTCTGGCCCCTGAGGACTTAATAGAAGGCATTTCCTTCATCCTCCTAGCCCAGACCTGGGCTGCTTTGAAAGATCCTGCCTTTCTTTCCTTTGAGGATCTGGTCGCAAGGGGCAGGGAGTGTCTCTGGGCCACTGAGATTGCTAAAACTGGATGCAAAGGTTCCCCAGCAACACTGGGACCCAGGAGGCCGGATGCAGTAGCTGCTGCTCACTCACCTGCTACGGAAAACTCGGCAGCAGTGCCGGGAAGTAGGGACCCATCTAGTAGGCTGTTCCAAGCAGCCCTTGTGCCAAGGACACAGGTACTGCCAGAAGAGCTACAGCCCAGCGCTGGGCGACTCAGCCGCTCTCTCCGTGGGCTGGTCCACACCGGGTGAGCATGGCTCGGGCTGTGATCAGGAGGACAGTCGGGTCGCCCCAACTGTCTGCAAACAACAGCAACCTAAGCGAGCCCCTGGCTGGGGGACAGAGACTAGGGGAGTAGCAGCGCGACCCGAGCACGGTCTCACCTTGCACTTGCGGCCGTCCACCGTCTCTTCCTCAAAGCCTTCGCCGACCTTGAAGCTGATCTCCGTGGTGCGCACCGTGGTGGACGTCTTGATATAGAACTGGTCGCCGTCCTGGCGGATCTCCACGTGCGGCTTCGAGGCAGCGGCCACCGCCACCTTCCTCAGCATGGCGTTCACACCTGCGCAGAACCATGCGGTGACCAGGAGGACGCGCACATCATGAGTCCCCAGTCGTCCCCGTACCCCGCGACCTCTTCTAGCTGGATCCAGGCTAGTAGGCAGCGCCGTCGAGGGACGCCCCACCCGCGCGCCGACCGACAGGACAAGCAGGGATGCTGCGATACCACCCTTGGGTCCCTCCCCACTGCTCCCCGTGTTCTGCTCCCTGCTGCCCCCCGCATCGGCTGCCCCGCCACGGCTCACCCAGAGCCTTGAGCAGCTCGTCGAAGTTCTCGCTGCTACGCATCTTCCAGGTGCCAGCGAAGTTGGGCATAGTGGCGGCGGCTGCGGGCGCAGGGACAGCGAACGGCGGCGACGACTCAACGAGGCTGCACGCGGGCTGCGAGGCGGAGACTGTGGGGTGCGCCGGCGGAGCTCCGGAGACCAGGGAGCGCCCCCCCGCCGAGCCGAGGCCACGCCCACGGCATCGCCCACGGCCCCGCCCACAGCCTGTGGGAGCGACCCCGCCTCGCAGCTCACTCCGCCCACATCTCTAGCCTGACTGGCCCTACTGAGCTACAGGTTCTGCCCTGCCCCCGCCCCCTGCGACCTTGCCCCAATTCGGTTTTCACACACACACACACACACACACAGACACACACACACGCACACACACACTCCCATCCAGCCCAACTCACACTCCATCACTCTGTGGTCTACCTTCCTAGGGCTGGCCTGGAGCCAGTGTTCCAGCTGGTGGTGCCCTTGCCACCATGGCCACCATATCCTATTTTAACCTGGGTGGTGGGACAGGGTTCCATTGAGACCCTGGCTCAGCAACCTAGTACCGGTCTGGCGCATGTAAATTTGGCAGAATTCGATTCTCGGTTTTTAAAAATAAAAAAGATGTGAGACCCTGACTAGAAGGGTCTGCTTGTTGAGCTGGACAGAGGAGCCCATGGCCCCAGAGCCATGATATCATTTCAATACATGTATGTTTAAAATACATATTCTACAAATGAGTGGTCAGGGGATAAGAACCTCTCTGTCCCCTGCAGCAGGCTGCCTTCATCTGCCTGGGCATGAGGGGAACCCCACAGACAAGAGGGTCTTAAGAGCAGCACTATCATGGTATTTTGGTGGACATAGCCTCAGCAAGGATGAGCTAGGAGTTGAGACTCAGGTGAACAGAAATTAGATGACCAGGGAAATACCCACAAGTACAATGCTACCAGGTGGCCACATTGAGGAGACTTGAGCCCAAGTGCAGTTTTTAGAAAGTTGTCATGTGACCTCGAGGAGAGTGGACCAGAGTGGGTGGACACACTGTCAGGACCCAGGGACCCCAGACTGTTGCCTGGAAAGGCAGGCAGCTGTGGTGAGAAAGGAGTATTAACGCACCGTGGCTCCCTATGGCCAGTCTGCGCTTTGAGATAGGAACTTCTCTGATATTCACATTCCTAGGTGCTGCCCACGGGCTCTCCATGGCTAGCTGCTGTTCGCTAGGGTGTGGCCAATTTCTGGATTTCCTCTCCTGTGTCTGTTCTTGGGGGTAGGCTCTCAGGCCTGACCCTCTCTCCAAAACTCTTTTGTTCTCCAGCTGGCAACCCAGCTCATCACCAGCTCCTCTGAGCCACTGACCCACATCCTTACCCAGGACATTTCTGCTGAGCTCTGCTCATTTTGCTTGGAGGCTAGCTGGGGCCCAAGCCCCTCAAGAGGTTGCTGGCTGGGCCCCATTCCCTCAGGCTGGCCCAATTCATGCTGGAAGAATGGGGGTCAGAGTTCACACCAGGAAGCTGGGGCTCTGAAGAGGGTTCCAGTGGGGAACTTCATAACAGCACTATGGAATGGGGGCAGGGGCCACCATGCCCTGCCCAGGACGTTCTGGGAGTCAGCAAAACAGGACAAAGAAGAAGTGGATCCCTGGGGAGGAAAGGCATTTGGGCTGCGCTCACCCTGCTTAGGGGGTTTCTTCTAGGTTAATGGGGTGGAAGGAGCACTGGACAAGGAGTCAGAGCACTGAAGGAGTGTGGGAATCACGGAATGCATTAGTACAACATGCACAAACAGCTAACATTTGTTGAACATTTATTGTGTGCCAGGCATTGCAGCATATGCTTCACAAGGATGCATTCATTCATTCTGTGTTGTGGGTACTCATTTACAGATGGGAAACTGAGGCTCAGGCAGGGTTCAGCGTCACTCCACCAATGAGATACAGAGCTGGGAGGTGAGCACAGGCAGCCTGGCTACCGATTCATGCTACAGCCTCTCTGCTTTGTGGTTTATGGTACATAAGGAGACAAGGAGGTCTAGAGAGGGGTGTCTGGCCCTAGTCACATGGTGGAGCAGTGAGGAGTCTTTGTCCTTTGCCAGCCAGTTCCAGGGATCTTGGGCTCAGGAAAGATTTCTGGAGCCTGGTGTATCTGGCTGCCTGAATAGTAAAGAGGCTGGTGCTGCTTAAATTCAGGGCCAAAAGAAAGGGATTCAGCAGATTCAATTCTCCATCCAGCAGGGCTTTGGTCCTGGCTTGCCATTGTCTCTGCCATGGCAAGCCTCAGTTTCTTCATCGAAAGTAGGAATGAAAACACCAACCACACCTACTTTGAAAGTTGCAACCAACCAGTAAACGTGAAAACAAAGTACAGCTTCCTTCTTGAATTTATGCTCAACTCACTCCTGGGTGTCCACCAGCCCACATGGGAACTCTGGCTTCTCCTTTGAGTTGTTTCACTCCCTCAACACCTATATTTTAAAATTTCTACTGGGTTCCAGCCCTAAAATCCTCAAATAATCCTATCCTGTTAGTTAGTATAGCCATTTTATAGATTTAGAAATGGGAGTCAGAGGTGAATTGACTTTTCCAGAGGAGAAATAAGCAGAGCCAGAATTTAAATTCATGATTGTCTCAATCCAGGCTCTGAGCCTGCAAGAGTTGATAAGTGAGTCTGGTTCAGACTTCCATGACACTAACAACTACAGAAAAGTGAAGAGGCAAAGCAGTATATAAGCCAGTGACCTCCCTGTTGGGAGTGCAGTAATAGAGGAAAGATCCAAGAGGGTTGGAGAGGGAGGAATGACCGCAAAGAGCAATGCAGACGACAGAGAAGGGCTGGCCCTTAGCCAGAGCTTAGGAGTTTGACAAATGAATGTTTCAGAGGATGCAGCAAAAGCACAGACAAGGGAAAAGCAAGGAAATGTGACCTTGGGGTGCAGGACGGGGAACTCAGAGAGCTGGGAGGCAACCTGTAAGGGCCACAAGGTGGCCCTAGGGAGGCTGCTATGGTGGGAGGGTGCTGCTGCCCATCACAGGAAGTCCCTACTCAAGGCTGGCAGGATGAACCCCGGGTGTAGACATGGCATGCAGAGGCATTGCCTGAGTCCACAAGGTGTTTCTCTAGGATGGCACACATTGTATGCATGGGAAAACCTGGAGTCATGGGCCTGGGGTGTAGCTCAGAAGCAGAGCACTTGCCTAGTACACATGAGGCCCTGGCTTTGATCCCCAGCACTGATTTCTTTTAAAAATCAGACTTCATGTCAATCGTGATATTTCTGGCTTCCCTTGCAAATTCAAATTATCTCATAATTTGGTGTTGATCTCCTGAATGACAGCCTGATATAGGGTGGGCTGTGTCACTCCAAATGTATATATTGAGGTCCTAATCCCCAATATTTTATAATATAACCTTACCTAGAGACTATGGTCTCTTTAGAGGTATTGAAGTTAAAGTCATACAGGGAGGCTCTAATCCAGTACTGTCAGTGTCCCTTATAAAAATGTAAATATGAGCATAGATATATAGCTATAGATATAGATAGATAGATAGATAGATATAAAACATGAAAGGCACAGGTTCAGTAGAGAGGCCCAAAGCAGTTCCTTCCGTCCCAGTCCTTGGGAAGAACTCATGCTGCTGACACCTTGACTTTATAATTCTGGCTTCCCAAACTCATATACAGTCATTTTCAGTTATTTTGGGGGCACTTGGATTGTCGTTATTTACTCATAGCCCTGGTAAATCAGTACCTGACCCTTGAAAAGCAAGAATGGATGCCAGTCCTTGTGAAGGTGAAGGGGGAATAAAACCAAGCACCCCAAGTGCCTGCTCAACTGTAAAGCCAGAGTGATGAAGATGACACCAGAAAAACCAGAACTACTTGAGCTTGAGGGGAAATAGAAGACTTCAAGATGGCCTGGTTGGTGAGCAGGCTTGTGTCTAGTGGTGAGGCTTGAGGATGGGAGAGCCAGCTCAGTGCTTGGAAGGAAGAGCCGAAGCTTTGTGAATGGTCTGAGCTGGAAGGGACTTCCCATGTGGCTGATCTGTGGCCTGAGAACATGCAGAAGCAGATCACCTAGGCTCTTGTGAGAAAAACACAACCCTTGGACCAACCCAACCTGTGGAATCAGAATCTGCATTTCTGTGAATTCCTTGGATAATGGGTATTACATTCAAATTGGAGAAGCTCTGGGTCTCAAATATGGCTGCACTTTGGGTGGTCACTGGAACTGCCAGGTAGCTCTCAGTGGCTGGGTAACTCCCACAGAGATGATGGGGTAAGTATTTTAAAGTGGATCTTGGACAGTAGGTTTGGAAAGCTTTCCCAAGTGATACAACATACAGCCACATTTGGGGGCCACTACTCCCCTGTAGGTATTCACACCAACTTCGCTTCCCATTAGGAAACTTGTATGGCAGAGGACAAAACCCAAAGTCCTGGGCCCAGTCACAGCTCACTTTCCACCCCCAATGACTCAGGCAGAAAGACATAGTCAGAGCCAGTCCCAGGGAACCAATAAAAATACCGCTGCTTGCCTTGAGGCATTTATGTGCTGGATGGGATGTGGAAATCCAGCTCAGTGCCCAAAGATGTTATTAATCTCCAAGAATCTGATTGTTCTTGACTGAGCTGGACCCCATGAGTGGTCCTGGAAGCACTTTATTATGCTGTGCAGCATAGTCTGCCCTTGGGGCTGGAAACTGCTCCACTGAGAATCAGAGCGTGAAAGCAGTGGGCCACCTCTGGGTCCTTATTGTGAAATGCAAGCTGTGTCTGATTCCAATGGTTCCAGAGAAGCCAACACTGCAGCTGACCTGAGGTCGAGGTGGTTCCGAGGAAAGCAGAGGGGAAGCCATCCCTTTGTGAAATTCACCAAGGTCCAGCATGGCACAGGTAAGCATTCCAGGGTACACATTTGATAACTGGCTCACTTTGCTACAGTCATTCATTAGCTGGTGGTAATTAGCAGTGGGTCTTAAGGCTCAGATGTTGGATTTAAGGATGAGGTTGCCTCCTGTTTACCTTCATTGGTAATATCCACTACGTAATTGAGAGGGTAAAGGGTGATGGAGTATAAGGCCAAGCACATGGAGTTCTGGGGGCTAAGGTTAGAGACCCAGCTCATTAGCTGGTTATGTGGATCAGGCAGACAGTAGAAAATGAGCAAAAGGAGGGTACCCCACCTCTTCACCACACTTAGAACATTAAATAATTGAATTATTGCCCCTATGCATGATGGCTCACACCTGCAATCCCAGCACTCTGAAGGCTGAGGCAGGAGGATTTCTGTAAGGCCAGTGGTCTACAGAGGACCTCAGGCACTTATAGGAAGCTGAGCTTCAGGACAGCTGACTGGCCTCCCAGATGTCCAGGGGAACCCATTCTCTTCTTCAAATCGTTGAGGCAGTTGGCTGAACCCCTAGAGCTTTACCTGTAGGCCCAAATCTCAGTCAGTGCTACATAGTCCAAGGTCAGCTTGAAACTACATGGTGAGATCCTGTCTCAAAAAAAAAATAAAACAAAACAAACAAAAAAAAAAAAAAAAAAAAAAAAAAAAAAAAAAAAAAAAAAAAAAAAAAAACCAAGAAATTGCCAGGCACGATGGTACACAACCTGGAATCCCAACACTCAAAAGGCTGAGCAGGAAGATGGCTACAAGTCCAAGACTACTCTGGGCTACACAGTGAGTTTAAGGCCAGCCTGAACTGCATAGTGAAACCCTGTTTCAAAAAGACAAAAAAACAAAAGAACAACAAAATAAGACTGGCTGATGGGCCCACCAGGATAGCTCAGTGGTCTAAAGCACCTGCTTAGGAAAGCTTAGGAGGCTTCAGGGACCGCGGTTCGATCCCCGGCACCACATGCTGCGCCAGCCCTGCCCTCAGGGCAGGCTGAACCAGCCATAAAAATAAAAAAACAAACAAACAAACAAAAGTTCTGAAACAAGAAAAATAAATAAAATTCTAAAAAAAAAAAAAAAAAAAAAAGACTGGCTGAACCTTGGTTCCACCTCTGTGATTGGGGGTGATACAGACACCCATTAACCTCCGGTGGTCTGAGAAGATCATATGCAATAAGGCATGTGCAATGTGCTGTTAGAGTTATGTGATGTTGGGCAGATGTTCCTACTCTGGTAAGGGTGATCCTCCCATGGCCAATGAACGTCCATGTAACTGTGTCCTATCTACCTGAATGCAGGTCCACAGTGTGCACCGACACACAGGTCCACAATTCCCTGCTCGAATCCAGGATGTGGCCTTGCAATGATAAAAGGAGAAAGTTTTGGGACGAGTAGGACAAGCTGGCTGCTGTGCGTCCAGCATAAATCTGTCTGTATGTGCATGTTCTGTGATGTTCTCCACACATATGCTTCCTGCGTATGTCTGAGAACTAGGGATGAGGGCTCTGAATGTATTCATCTGGAGTCTCCAGCCAAACCACCCTGAGCATGCCTGATCTCACCCCAGTGTATTCCCTTGGAGCACTGCACTGGATACCACCTGTGCATCCACTGCAGATCTCTCCTCTGTCTCTGTGCACACATCCTGTCAACCTGTGTGTGTGCTGCTAGTCTCAGGTTTCCTATCTTATGTCTGTGTGCCCTGGAATGACCTCTGTGTGTCTCTGAGCATGGTACAGATCTCTGCCCGGGATTCTGCATCTCAGGGTATGGCTGTTTGGGTAGCCCATTCTGGACCACCATGCACCCTTGCTCTGGTCAAGTTGGCTAGGCTATCCTAGCATCTGCTGGCCTCTCCTCTCCACCCATAGTTCCTTCTGCTGCCTCTTCCTGAGTGTATCCATGTGGCACCCTCAACCTGTCCCCAGGCAGAACCATGGCAGCAGACCATTCCCAGTTCCAGTCCATTTCTGTTACATCGGTTTGCTTGTCTCAGAGGTCTGTGTGGCTGGTGTATGGTACGCTCCTTGTTCCCAGCTTTTCCCTTCCCCACCTTCTGCCCACAGTTCTTCCATGTCCCTCTGCCTTTCCTGGTGGGTGCCACTCCCAACCCCCTGTTCTCCTAACTAGGCTCCTTGAATGAACCCCTTACCAGCACCTCCGTGGAGCTTCAGCCTGGAGCAGCACAACCCTCCATGGTTTGTCACTTGATGGGTAGGAGCAGAGGCAGGAATTCATTGAGCCTTCATTTTTTTTTTTGTCTTTTTGAGACAGGGTCTCGCTATGCAGTTGAGGCTGGTCCTGAGCTCACTTTTGTAGCCCAGGCTGGTTTCAAACTCGCACCAATCCTCCTGCCTCAGCCTCCCGAGTGCTGGGATTACAGGCGTGCGCCACCACGCCCGGCCACTGAGCCTTCTAGATGCTATCTCACCACTTAGTGATAAACAACCACCCAGGAAGGTCATGTCCTCAGATGCAGGAACTAACTCAAAGAGGCCTAGACCCTGACCCAAGGCCACTTGGATACAAGGTGGTAAGTGGCCCCAGTGTCCAGCTTCCTTCTGCCAAGCCACCTTGTGCTCCCTTTCCTGGGGCTCTGGCCTATGGGTGTGTTCTGTAGGCTGAAACTTTGTCTGATTTGTGTCTCCATCTTTAGGACTCAGTGTAGGAACGAGTACCTGGCGGGCACTCCATAAATGTTTTCTGGATGAATGCCTGTTCTCAAAAATGACAACCTTAGCTTCTATTAGCCTGAATTATATGAGGGCCAGGCTCCACCAGGCTGCAAGGCTGGGGAAGCCGTGGTTATAATTTATCAGAAAACATGGTAACTGCTCCAGCTTCCCTTTCAGGGCAGAGGAGAGGTAAATTGATGGCCAACAGCCCGGCATCAGGAAACAGCAGCCCCAGGCAGAAGGGGCCCACAGTGGTGGGTACCCTGATCCCGGCAGGGAAGCCCCCAGCACCCCCCCCAATGGGGGCTCCGTTCATGACAGTCTGGTCTGTCCACCTGCTGCCTGGAGGTGGCCACAGGGGGGTCAGCTGCTTTGCATCGATCACTGCTCAGGATGCCAAATGGTGCCTTTGAAAGTCCATAAAGAGAGGGCTTTGCATTCATCCCTGATCAATCTCCTCTCCGCCCCTTGTGGCACGTGCGTGTGGATGAAGCACAATGCACTCTTCACGGGTGCTTAATCATCGAGACAGGATTAATGGCTTTTCAGAGCGAGCACAGAGCCCTTTCCTTCCCCTCATCCCAAGCCAGGCATCTCCAGGACAAGGCTGCAGTGGCTGGAGTGGCCCCACAGTCCCCGAAGGCCTCCTTATCAAAATTGACGGATGTGGGGCCAATGGTCTACAGAGGCCCTCAGGCTCTTGCAGGAGGCTGAGTTGCGGGACAGCTGCCTAGCCTCCCAGATGTCCAGGGGAACCCATTCTCTTCTTTGGATCGATGAGGCAGCTGGCTGAGCCCCAAGAGCTCCACCTGAGGGCCCAGGTCTCAGGCCACAGCCAGGCTGAGTCATCAGACCAATTCCCTGCTCAGGAAGGGAATTGGGATGATGGTTTGCATTCCCTGGTGTCCCCCGCCATTCCCCAACCTGTGACAAGCTTAGTGTTCATTCCTCCTGAGATTGCCTGGCCTGGGCTCTGAGTGATGAAGAGGGTTTTCCCAGCCCATGACAGTGATTGCATTAGTGTTGATAACTCGGAAATGAATCATCCTAATAAGACCTGCAGGTGGCTGATGGAGACCGATGGCCACCCGGCATTCCGGCAACACTGTCTCCCACTGAGCTGTGATCCTGTCCTCGTCCTCACAACTCCCCAGGCTGTCCTCACGACTCCCCAGGCTCTGTGGGCTGTGAATATTTAATTAACGTTTCTTCCTGGCCTGCAGCATATTTGTAAATGTGATTCATGGGCCGCAGTGTGAGCTCTGCAGAGTGTATCCACTGCCTCCTGTGCCTCCAGACTCAGCCCCTCCCACTCCCACCAGCTTCCTGTCTAGGATGAGATGTCGTTCCAGTAATCCTGCACACCCAGGCCCGCTACAGATGTGGACCTAGGCCAGGTGTTCAAGAAGCAGATAATGAGCGAATGGATGGTGCCCCACCTCCTCGTTCCACCTAGAGTCACAGTCAAGGACTGGATGATATTTTTTTTTTTAATCAGATCATCTTTTTATTGAAATGTTTCTTTGTACTTCTTCGGTAGCTAACCACTTCACAACTCCATTGTTGGTGTCATCTATGATGCCGTAAGCAGGCTGGCTGTCCACTTTGCAGTCTACAGACTGGGTGGTCCCTAGGATCTCTTTAATGGTTCTGGAAAGTTTCCTGGCTAAAGACCAGTGCTACATCTGTTGGACAATGTTGACAGTCCTATCAAAAGTGATATTTCCACCGTGTTTAGTATTTCTCTGCTTCTTTCTGTCTCTTGGTGGCTCCTTGAGGGTGTTGATGGTCAGGGCAGAGGCAGAAGGTACTACCTCAATCTGAGCCTGGCTGCTCCGAATGGTAAGTTTCACTTCAGAGCTGGATGATTATCACCAGGCATGCTGGGAGGATTGCTGTGATTTTGCAGCCAGCCAAGAGTACATAGTGAGTACAAGGCCAGCCTGAAACTACGTGGAGAGACCTTGTTTCAAAATAACAACAGAGAACAAAGCATCAACAAAAAAATCTGAATAATTGCCAGGTCCCTCCCCAGGAAAGAAGAGCATAGAACTGGGGAATGGAAGCCCACATCTTCATCTGGGCTCTGCCATGAGGGCACTTGGTTGTGGGGGGGCGGGGAGGTGTCACCTGGGCTCAGTTTTATGTTTGCATAGTGGACTTGATGATGTCTATTCGGCTGAGCCCAAGGATAATGTAGATGCTGAGATGCTGAGGATTCAAAACAGTGTATGTACATTTGAGAGCTCACAGCCAGAGCCAGGAGAGGTGAACGGTCACAGTACTGATGGGGAGACTGGGCCCTGAAGCAGAGGAACTCACCTAGAAGCACTTTAGGTTTAGGAGTTGGACTTGGGGCTACTGGCCTCTCAGCTCAGGGCTTTTTCTGTGACAAATCTTGGAAATGAATAATCTGGTTCTTTTGGTTCCATTCTGTATGTGCTGCCTGGTGACCACCCAGGAAAATCTAGCAGACACTCCTCCCTGAGATGGTTTGGGCCTGGAGTGAGCTCTCCATGAGCTGTTGGGTTTTCTGGGTGTGGCTTCTGCCTTGGAAACCCATTGTGGAAGATTAGCTCAAGCTGTCCTATCTCCCTAGTGCCCAGGCAAGCTGATCTTGTACACATGAACAGGCCCTGGGACACTGTGGGGTCACCAAAGAGGACTGGTCTTCACCTAGTCTCCAGGTTAGGCTACACTTCTTCACAACCTTGACTGTGGCCTTGCCAAGCCAGAGCCCCCTGCTTGCCTATAGCTCTAAGGCCCTCCGAATCTGGGTCACTGCTTTCCATCTTGTCCCATGTCCCCTGCAGCTGCCTCTGGAGCCCAAAGGCACCTGGACCCTTCTTTTGCTGCCCTCCCTGCTGCTTGCCTGCCAAATATCTTTTCTCACAGTTCAAAGCCACAGGTCTCCCTGATCCTCCAGGTGAGCAGCTTGTCTCCGCCCTCTCTTCCTATACCACCTTGCAGGCAACATTCACCCCAGATAGGCAGCACTTATTCACCCCCAGACTCGGAGCAGAATGGGCGGGGAGCACTGATGGAACAGAATAGACTTGGTGACATCCAGGGGTGACAGTGAATGAGTGAAGGATTTTCCAGCAGGTTCTAAGCTAGTTCCCCATGTGTGTAGATCTATTAGCAGTAGTTATATGTTCAAACTTCTCCCTCCCTTCCCAGTCCTTTGTCTGCTCTGCTGTAAAGGGCCAGGAGCCAAGGGCCTGGCAGATGGGGTAGATGAGCCCAGAGATGAGAAGGCAGGGGCTCAAGACCCCATGTTCTGGGATCTGAATCCTCAGCAGGGTCTTCTTTTCCCCTTCCCAGTGTGGGGCAGGATGCGATCTCTTGAGGCTTTCAATCAGACTCCACCCACCTCCCCAGGAGAGATTCCTGGGTATTCTATGGGACATGGTTGGCTTTGCAGGTAAGGCAGGTATTGAATGTGGAAGGAAGCTTCTGGCATCATACCCAGGCTTAAGAGATCTTCACCTGTCCGACCTTCTCTTCCCTTGAAATGTGACCTTGCCCATTCCACCCTTGCTTTGTTCTGGGTGCAGCTCTGATACACATTCCCATCTGGCATGTGTGCCCTGACGATGGGAAGAATAGGGCTGCCCTGCCACAATCATTTTGGGGCACAAAAGAACAACAGCCTGGTTGGGCTACCTGTCTTCAGGGAGGCCAGGCCCAGTGGTTCCCCAGCCCTGACTCCCTCACTCATTAATGGTGGCCCATCCATCTTGTCCCCCAATGTTGACATGTCCATGGCCCCTGAGAGCTGACACGGACTCATTACCTTTTCTATGGGGTAGGAGGGTGTCGGAGGTAAAGTCTGTTGGTTTGTTGGTGAGGTTCTGTATTCTTGCATCCACTTTGAGAGGCTGGCTGCATCCCTCTTGGCTGTGTGGCTGGGGCAGTTTCTTTCCCCTCACGGAGTTTCAGCGTTCTCTTCCTCTGCATCCTGGGAAGGCTGGTCTAGACCCTGGATTTGGGGACTCCCTCACACAGAGCATAGGCACTGTCTGCACAGCTCACCATCACTTTTAAAAGTAGCACAAGCTCGCCTAATCCCAAATCTTGCATTATTTGTGAGGGGCTCCAAGATGGAGTTAGGTATTGCCTGCCTACTTTCTGGAGAGGACTGAAGAACTCAGTATTCATGGGTTATTCCCTGCTGCTCAAACATCTGGGGTCCAGTGTCTCTGATGGGCTGGTTGCTCACCCTGTATAGTGGTGGCCTTGGGTTGTCCTCTGAGCCCTTCACCCAGCCCATGTCGGCCGTGTTCAGCAGACACCCTCTGAAAGACATATGTCATGTGAACAAGAGGGTTCTCAGCCCAGACAGTCAGCAATACCCGGGCTGGAAAGGGCCTGGGCACCTATGTGAGACCTCCCATCATATGTGGGCCCTGACCACTGCACAGACCCACTCCTGTGAGCTGAACCTCTGTGGGTCAGGGCAGACCCTAGGAGGAGGAGCTTCACAGCACCTTTCTCTGCTCTGCTCTGCTCTACCTGGGGGCCTGGCCCGGGGCTTCCCATGGAAATCATCAGAGACCAGCTGTGAGAGGTCTGCACAGCCTCTGTGCTGAGGTGCTTGTCTCTGGGCCTCCAACCTTTGCTGATGTCCACGTTTGACATGTTCATATGTTCTTCTACCCTTGCATTGGGAACCGAACCCAGGACCTTGCATGTACTAGATGAGCACTCTGCCATTGAGCTACACCCTCAGTTGTTTTAAAATTTCTATTCTACTCTGAGATGAGTTCTTGCTAAGTTTCTCAAGTGGTTTATACAACTATACCCAGCAAATATTCTTCATATATATATGTATATGTATATATATATATATATATATATATATATATATATATAATCTTCTTATAGGAAAATTAGAAAATAGAGCTATGAAAACAATTGTTTCTATGTTTCTATTTCCTTCTAGTTTCCTGCTGAGGGAGATCTGGTATGGTCACATGGTAGCATAGTTAGGAACCATATTTTCCCCTTAGTTCATTGCATAAGCATTTCCCATACTGCTATTCGCTACTTTTTTAATTTTCAAAATTATTATATTGGTGGGGCCCGGCAGGATGGCTCAGTGGTCTAAAGCGCCTGCAGGCAGCTGCAGGGACCAGGGTTCGATCCCCAGCACCACAGATGCGCCAGCCCTGCCCTCAGGGCAGGCTGAGCCTGCCATAAAAATAAATAAACAAACAAAAGCTCTGAAACAATAAATAAATAAATAATATTATATTGGGATGATTCAAAATTGGAAAACTTTCCATACTCCTCCAAATCATCCCAAACCTAGTCAAAAAATGCTAAAAAGATTGGAACAAAATTTAAATGGGCAGGGGCCTGGCATGATGGCTCAGTGGTCTAAAGCGCCTGCTTAGAAAAGCTTAGATGGCTACAGGGTCTGCGGTTCGATCCCCAGAACCACATGCTGTGCCAGCCCTGCCCCTGCCATAAAAATAAATAAATAAACAAACAAAGTTCTGAAACAAGAAAAAAAATTTATATGGGCAAATAAATCTGTGAGGATAACCAGCTGATTCTAGAAAGAAAGAATAAAGAGGATGACATTGTCTCACCAGAAATAAAAAGAAAATCATTTTAATGATTTTCTTAATCTTATTTTGTAAGGGATGGCTCAGTGGTCTAAAGCGCCTGCTTGGGAAAGCTTAGGTGGCTTCAGGGACCGCGGTTCAATCCCCGGCACCATATGCTGCGCCAGCCCTGCCCTCGGGGCGGGCTGAGCTGGCCATAAAAATGAGTGAATAAACAAACAAAGGTTCTGAAACAAGAAAAAATAAATAAATAAAATAAAAAAATCTTAAAAAAAAAAAAGAATGGGCATCAGAGTAAACAAAAAGATCAAGAATTTAGGTATCACACTTGCATATGTAGAGGTGCAGTGCACATCATTTGATGATCCAATATTCTAGAATTGGAATGATCCAATCTTCCTGAATTACATGCCTTCTCCCTACCAGTATCAGGGTCTTTGGTGTGAATGATCCTATCACACAGCCTTTCTGTACACTAATTTATACGACATGATCCCCTTCTATGAGTCATTTGGGATTTTTCTATTTTTAACACTATGGGGCATTGTGAGGAGTATTTGTGTCTGAAAGGTGTTTCCCTTCTCCCCTCCAGTGCTTTCCCTCAGGAAGCCACCCAGGGTTGAGCTTGCTGAGGGAGAAGCAGGGCTGAGGGGAAGGCTCTTGGTCAGCATAGGCCAAGTCATCGCCCTCTTTCTTTCTCTCAGGTCTGAAATGTGCAAGTCCCCAGAAGAAAGACCTGGAACAGGTGCTCTTCAGCTTCAGAGTAATCCTGGAGCATGGTCATGGTCTCTCTCCAGCTACCTCCCACGGAGGCACAGGAGTGACCTGGGATAGCCTATAGAGAGCTGAGCTAAGGAACCAGGATGCTACCGTGGCCACAGGAGCCATGGAAGGCTGATGAACAGTGAATGACATGTTTAGTATGCCGCAGGAGGTTCGCTAGTCCCAGTCAAGGGTGGCTCTCATATGTGGGTCTTCCACGTTCCATTTCTGCTGTGGAACCAGCCCTGCCTAACTCTCTGACATGAGGCAGGCTTCTATAGCCAGAGGCCAGCCCAGCAAAGTAGTGGTGCCTATGGGAACTCACCTCTGGTTCTTGTCCAGGTCCTGCTGCTGGTTCTGGAGTGACCCTGGGCACATCCCTGGTTTTCTCAGACCCAGGTTTTCTCACTGCACAGTAAAGTGTTGGAATCAGCTGGTCTGAGTACTGCCAACCTGCATCTCACAGTGTGCAAAGACCTCACTTGTAAGACCAAGCATCAGCTGCAATGGGGGCACAGGCCCCTTTCTGCCACAGCCGGCCCCAGTCTGTTCCAGGCCCTTCATGTCCCTGGGCAGCAGAAGCCTAGTGACAGGCTTCATTCATCTTGTCTATAGAGTGCAGGGACAAAGGGCCTAATGTGTGTGCAGATGGGACTGCCCTCCATCATCCCTACAACCAGTGGCCAATAATGCGCATACAATGAGTCTCCCGTGGCCACTCACTGACCATGGGGTGGCCAGTCAATGATGCATGAAACCCGGGGACCGGATGATGAAGCAGGCCTTGAAGGCAAGTAGAGCAAAGGGGGAACAATGATTACAGCCCCGAGGTGTATCCCATCACTCATTTCTGACATGGACACATTATCTTCTAAATGACCACTTGCCCCTGGACACTGAGCTGCCAAATTAATTGACCAGAGACCCTTGGAGGCAGTTTCTGTGGAGTAGCAGCCCTGTCCCCAGAGACTCAGCCCCAGGAGCCATTATCTTCCAGAAGGACAGAATTGTGCCTCTGCGGGTCAGAGCTCAGGGCCCTCCTGGGCTGATGGGACCTTGGCCACTTGTGTATGTGAGCAAGGGGATAGGACAACAGCGGGCACGAGGGGGTTCCATGCTCACAGCCCTGAGACGGGGCTGAGGCCAGAGCCCAGGCCAAGTCCTATGTCTGCCTTGCTGGGCACTGCCTGGGCACACAGCTGCCCTGAGGAGTGCCCAGTCCAGGGGAGGGGACAGTGTCCTAGGCCCATGCTCAGTCTCATCTAAGCTGGAGACAGAGCAAGAATAGAGGGATTGGGGCTGGGGTGATAGCTCCATAGCACAAGTGCCTTCCTGGCAAATGCAAGGTTGTGAGTTTGAACCCCAGTCCCGGGGAAAAAAAAAAAAAAAAAGAATAGAGGGATTGCAGCAGCCAGGAGCCACAGACAGGGTTTCTGCGCGGGTCTAGCTGAGCCAGAGATTCTATGCAGGCCCAGCCCGAGGCTGGGTGTCAACTCCTTCCCTTTCTGGGCTCAGCCTCTAGGGATCACAAGTCAGCTGTGAGTTCTTGTAGACCTGGCATCTTCCGGTAAAGGGAAAACTCATAAGAAAAACTGACAGCCCCTCCCTGACAGCACCCATCCTGGAGCTCCTTCTGTGGCCTGGGCCATGTGACTACAGTGTCTGTGTCTGACTCATCTTCCTGGCAGCTCACAGAAGACCTAATCTCACTTCACAGGTGAGAAAGTAGAGGCTCAGACGTATGAAGTCGCCTCTGTTAGAAGTGGCCCAGCCCAATGGGAACCTAGTCTTAGGACTTCTTGTTCTAACGACAAGGAGAGGGGGGATCCAGGAAACAATGGGAGGCACCAAGTTGCAGAGTGTCCACAGACTCCTAGAGCACTCTCAGGCCTTCACTGATCTCCCAGGCTCCACCTGTCTGCTTCCTGAATTTCTATCCCTTCTCTAGTTGAGCAGGGTCCTGGGGAGGGTTCCTGCCCCACCACAGTGATTTCTTGGCTCTCCAAAAATTGTCTCTGAGCACAAGGCAGTGAGAACTTCATTCATGTAAAAAAGGGGGGGGCACACTGGGGAGATAGCTTAGTAGAATAAGCACTTGCCTGGCAAGTGCAAGGGCCTGAGTTCAATCCTCGGTTTGAAAGAAAGAAAGAAAGAAAGAAAGAAAGAAAGAAAGAAAGAAAGAAAGAAAGAAAGAAAGAAAGAAAGAAAGAAAGAAAGAAAGAAAAAGAAAGAAAGAAAGAAAAAGAGAGAAAGAGAGAGAGAGAGAGAGAAGAAAGCCCACTGTTCCTATCAGTCACAGTTCCTTGGAAACAGTCCCCCAAAACAGAACCTGAGACTCCCATGCCAGAATTCATAAACAGTGTGATCCCAGGGAGCAGGAGGGAGGGAAAAATGAAACAAAGAAAGAACAGCTTGCTCAAGGACGCCTCACGGAACTGGCCACGAGCACTGAAGAGCCTTGAAGTGGGGCCTCAGAGCTGTCCCACTGGGGAACAAAGGGAAGAACATCCTCTGGGTGGCTTCCATTGGTCTAGACTACCCTGGTGAAGATGGAGGTAGGTTCAAAGAAAGGGAGGGGCTACCTTCTGGTTAAAGTTGGGTGCAGCTGATTGGAATCCATGTAGAACAGGTCCTGGGAGAGTGTCTGGACCAGAGGGTTCAAAGCGACCCACACACAGCACTCCACACAGTGCAGAACATGGCTTAACTGCTGGTGACAGGAGTAGCTCACAGCCACAGTGACTAAGTAATGGAAACATACCCAAGCCTACTCTACCAGAGAGTAGCAGGAGGTAAAACGGAAGGCAGCCCAGAGCTAGCAACTTCACTGGATGGACAGTTGGGCAAACTGAGGTCCTAAGAAGCAGAGGTAGAGGCAGGCTCCATGGAGACCATCTTACAGAGGCTAGCTAGGGAGACATCCATCCTATGCTAGGCATGCGGTGAGTGCTCAGGTGTAGGATGGTGCCTGCTACGATGACAACAGCAGCCCCTGGGGTGAAGTCCCCAGTGTTATCTGGCTGCATGACCTGTCAGCTGTCACTGCACATAAGGCCTCACAGGCTGTAATTCTGCTCATTTTAGCCCAGCAGCCCCAAGAAGCAAAGGTGGTGATGGCTCCATCTCCGATGGGGGAGGAGCTCTCCCACAAAGCTGTTCTAATGGCCACTTCTGCTTCTTGAATTTCCTTTGTCCTCCAAAACACATTGGATCTGATGCTTCCTGTTTGGCAGCTTGGAGTAGCACCTGCTCTCCCTGGCTGCCCTGGGAAGAGGTGTCTAGGTCCCTTGGGAAATCCAAGCCCACGAGTTCTCTTCCTAGAGCCAGTTTTGATCCTAGTCCCTGCAGGCCGGAAGTCCCTTCCCACCTCGCCACAGCCTTTGCCCTTTGATGGCCTCTAGCTTTTGCAAGTAAAGATCCTCTCATTTCCAGTTCTCCCACCATGCTTTACTCCAACCAAGATGCTGTCCAGCAAGGTGTGTACAAAGCAGGGAGTGTCTGCTGGTCCAGGGCACACAATGATACCGCAGGAGGCACCTATACTTCCATCAGTGGCCCTGAGCTGGTGGTGACTGCCACCCTCTGGCGAGGCTTGGTAAAGCGCCTCTGCATACGCTACAGCTGTGGCTTGTGTCCCCAGAGGAGGCTGGTTTGAAGATGTTCCCTGCTTCAGTCTCCCTGGACCCCTGGTGACAGGAAACATGTGTTGTAGGTTCAGATTTGAACCCAGACTCTGCCTCTGGTCACCCCTTTTTTCCTCTGGCCACCTGGTCCCACCATCTCCTCCTCAACCAAGACATTAGGAATGAAAAGAGAAGTAGCTATTTCCCAGGGTAGACTACCTCCTTACCTTGCATTGCTGGCCAAGTGACCATTAAGCCCTTTACCTCCTTTGGGGTGAGTTTACCTTTCTGTGTTAAGAGAGGCTGATCTGTCCTGATGGCATTAGTATCTGGGTTCTGCACTTTGTGTTTCCTGTGCAAGGCTCAAAGCAAATATATTAGTACACTAGTATGTACACATGATTTGCTAATAATGTACACCTATGAGAATTCAAGGTAAGAATTTGTAAGCATAGGTATGTTAGTCACAGCTTTTTGGAAAAGAACTCTCTAGAAAATTCCTCGTGAAGAAATACCTCAGAGTGCATTATGGTTGGGCTATAAATATCAGAGATGTGAACCCCTGAACTGTCTGTCCGGTAAGCACCCTTCATCCCTGGGTGAAGCAGAGTATGGGATGATCTGAGAGGCTCCTTCTGCTATGCGTGGTGGGGAGAGGGTATGGGGTGAGTCCTGGATGCCGTGTCCCCATGTCACTTACTTGCATCAGCCTGTCTTTGGGTCTTCCCAAATGTTTGCTTGATTTTATTCTAAAATTGTTTTATTCCCACTCGCCAGCAAGATCACAACTCCTATTTCAGATATTTAAGTGGAATGTAGTTACCTTGGCAAAACTCCAGATTTTCTCAACAACAAGCATTTGGGGGGGTGCTGTGAGTTGTGATAGAAAAGTAATTATGTCTTTAACTCATAGCTAGAATTTAACATTTTTTAAAGTTTTATTTTTGTTGCATCATCTTTTCCTTTATGGTCTCCTTCACGGCCTTTATCTTACAAAGTCAATATAGATATAGAGATAGATAGATAGATAGATAGATAGATAGATAGATAGACAGACAGACAGATAAATATTATGGCCGGCTCTGCCTGCCCTGGGGGTGGGGCTGGCCCAGCATGTGGTGCTGGGGATCAAACCTTGGTCCCTGTGGCTGCCTAAGCTTGCCTAAGTAGGCACTTTAGACCACTGAGCCATCTTGTTGGCCCTTAATATTTTTAAAATTGTAGAGAGGTGAGGAGATAGCTCAGGGGAACAAGTGCCTGCCTGGCAAGCGCAAAGTCCTGAGTTTGATCTCCGGTTCCAAAAAAAATTGCAATTATATGCTATTATGGTTTGTGTCTAGCTGTCCCCGCAAAGCCTCATGCAATTATGGGGCAGGGACTTCTAGAGTTTGAGACTAACTCATGATCCACTCGGATTATGAGTCTTAGTACTGCTGGGATTATGGGTGTGTGTACCTTCCCCAGCCTGGGGCAATAGCCTGAATGTATTATAAGAGAGACAGAGAAACAGACTCTGTCTCTGTCTCTGTCTCTGTCTCTGTCTCTGTCTCTGTCTCTGTCTCTGTCTCTGTCTCTCTCTCTCTCTCTCTCTCTCTCTCTCTCTCTCTCTCTCTCTCATCAGTTGCCTTTGTTGCCATTGTTAGCCCGTTGCTGTTGTTGTTATTCTGTCACCATGAACTGCTACTCCCAGCCATGTGCAAACTTACCTTGGAGTCAGCTGAATATAGACTGAAACCTCCAGTAACCGTAAGCTGAATAAACCTTCCTTCCTTCATTTTGAGTGTCAGGTATTTGTCCCAGCAATGAGAGGAGAGTAACTGAGACATATGCAACAATTAAAATTATCTGTGGCTGGGGAGATAGTTTGCCAGTGTAAGCATTTGCTCAGGAAGCACAGACCTAGGTTCAATTCCTGGTACTGCATGCTGTGCTAGCACTAGAATCCCAGCTACGCCATGCTGGCCACCCAAACCGGGCCTAGTAGCACAAGTTTGTAATCTCAGCACTGGGGAGCATTTCCTTAATGTAGTCTATTTCTTTTTTTGAGGTCATTAACTTAAATTTTATTCAAAACAACTTACTTCATTTGGAAATTAATAATTGCACACTTGGATATATGCAGAAGGGAAAAGCCTTAGCATTTGAGTAGCAGATGGAATTAAAAGGCATAAAATGATCAGTGTACTTTTAGAATAATCTGCAGGCAGAATGTTTACAGTTAATGTACACAGAGTTAAAAGCCCCTATAAGTTTGAGTCATACAAACTAAAAGGTACTTAACCAGACAGTTGCTCTTTTAGTAGCCTACACTGTTTCGGTGTGAGGCTTTCAAAATTACTTCTTTATATCTGAAAGCTAGAAAATAGCCCAGATAACTTGGTGTAGGAGAGGTTGTAGGACAACCATTCTGTTTCCAAATTCAGAAAAACCCCAAGGCAGTGGAGTACAGTGACCAAAAACAAGGTAGGTTACACACAAGGCACCAGATCATTTCCCGCACTGTTCAAAGCCACTGCTCTGCAGGCTGAAGTCCTTTCTGTAATCTGTGACAGCTGAGGTCCAGTGTTGCAAGGGCGTTGTGTGTGTCTCTGTTGGGTGTGTCTGACACCAGGGTCCCCTGACACTGAGGTCAGTGTGCACAAGGAATAGCCCATTTGAAGTAAGGTCCTTGGCTTCACAGTGCAACAGTACAGCTTCCTTCTCTAGGTCAGGTGTCTGCGATCAGACACATTCAGATGGCCAAGAATGTCCGTCCCCTCTTAGGAGCCACTATGTACGTACTCTTACAGTTCAGTGTGCTCACACTCAATTTTCTAAGCCAGTGACATTCAGGTGATTTTCCCTGACCTTGGATGGAGTTTCCCTGGACACAGTGTCATTCTGGGGACAGAGCACCAGGGGACAGACCTGGGGGATCTGATTGGTGAGCGTAAATGGCCCTCAGTCTTGGGCAATCATCATGATCATCACAGACCTCCAGGTGCTCCTGACCTACTGGATCCTGTGACAAGAGACGGACAAAGACAGCCAGAAAGAGAGCGAAAGGAGAGAATGGCGTATTGGTTGCCTCCCTTCAATCTCATTCATTAAAAATGTTCTAATGACCTACTAAAGTGACACTGATAAGGCTTGGTTGGCAGCTCGAAAAATAACAGTACTCTGGCAGTCACCAGCAAGCTGCAGGGACGAGACGCCCAGCAACCAGACCCAAGGGGGGCCAAAAAGTGAAGCTAGATCGCTTCCGGCCCAGCTCATCCGGCGCGTCTGCGCTCGCGTTCGTTCAGCTTTGCGCCTGCGCCACCGGGGCGGGTTTCCCAACGGCCCCGCCTTAGAGAGCCACAGTGGGGCGGGGAGTGGTGGCTCATCTCTGTGCGCCTCGGTCGCTCTGGCCTGACGTCAGAAGCGCTGCGGTGAGTGGGCCCTCATGGAGGTTGGGGATGGTAATCATGGGGACAGCAGATGGCCCGAACCCGAGAGCATCTGGGTGGGGTGGGCCGGAGGGTGCCTCCGAGAAGTGTTTTCAGGGATGTGGGGCCGGAGACCGTATCCCGTCTCCCTGTATCCTGGCTACCCGCGGCGCGCTGCCGGGAGTCGGGAAGGCCAAGAGGTGGCCTCGTCTTGCAGACTGGAGATGCTCCGTGCATCCCCGAGGGTGGGGAGGCTTCTCCAGAGACGGAAGGACTACTTTACCCGAAGGTTCCTATATTGCACCCCGCTTTTAGGTACCGAGCTGTGTGGCACTGAACACCAACAAGCGAAGGCTAGCTGTCGATACCATGTAGTATCGCAGGTTATTGAGGTGGTTGAGAGCTTTAACAGAGGCATGCGTGTGCTCTGTGGCACGAGCAGTGAATGCTGTCTGGGAAAAATTAAAGGAACGTCTCCCAAGGAGAGAAGGTGGCCAGAAAAAAAAAAAAAAAAAGATTTAGGGATCTCTTACCTCTGAAGTTAAGGTGTCTCGAGGTAAGATGGTGGAGTAAGGTGAGGCATCTTGGTAGCCTGGGCTATAGCTTTTCTTCACCTTCCAGCGTCAGGCTGGCCTTAGGGAAGCTTCCTTAATCTCTGTAAACCACTTATCAAAGTAGAAATGATAATAAATGTACCTACCAGATGGGGGTTTAATGAGCTAATGTATGTGTCCAGATAAAATAGGACCAGATTCATAGAAACATGCAGTCATTGGTACCTTCAGACCCAATCTTGAGGAGGCTGCCTTTTTGGAAGTTGCTTTCAAGAAAGTCTTCTTAGCTGTGTGTTGTGGCACAAGCCTTTAATCCCAGCACTCACACTCTGGAGGCTGAGGCAGGATGATTCTTGCAAGTTTGACATCACCCTGGACTACAAACTGAGTTCAAGGCCAGCCTGAACTGCATAGTGAGATCCCATCTCAAAAAGACAAAAAAAAAGTCTTCTGTCTTCTTACCATCTTTGTTATTGTTTCTCTTTGTTGTCAAATGTAAAGCCCAGACTGATAGGGCAGGGACAAGACTGTGCTTCACTGGGCAGAGGGTTAGAGCTTAGGGAGAGGTCATTTGCTGTTTGTTTCAGCAGAATTGGCTCAAACCCTTTCCTGCCTCTACTCAGGCAAGGCCCTGTTCTTGAGTCACAAAAGAATAAAACACTGGCCACACAAGATCTCTGCTATCTAGGATTGCTTAGAAATCATTTGTGCTTGTTTCAGTATTCTGTTATTCTTTGGTACCCTTTCTGAGTTTGCAGACTTAAAGCAAGTAACATGAACTTGGATGTCTTAGCTACAGCTCTTGGTCTCTTGGGCTGCCTATGGATAAAATTGAAGAAGCTGTGAACTTGGGTGAGAAGAATAATTGCACCTTTTTGTTCCATAATCTTTGACTGAAATTTAGAATTTTCTCCTATTATGAATTTAGGTGATAAATCATAGTAATCAGTGTTTTATGAATAGAAATTACAGTTAGTTTCTTATTAGGGTGTTTTAAGTTGCTTTCACTTTGAAATCGTAGTTATTAGAATGGCTGCTAGATCTTGTTGTATAATGTGTTAATAAAGCATATAGATTACACCATCACAAATTTAGTTTCCCTGTCTTGTCAAATTGTATTTTAACAGTCAGTATTTGTGGATTCTGCTTTCTAAGGTTTATTTGTACCTTCAAAGACAATACTTGCAAAACTTTTATATTCTTTGAATACCGTGTGCAAAGTGGTGAAAAATCTGAATGTCTGATGCTCAGTTCTCAGCTGGTACACTGTCTTTTTGTTTCCACTCTCCTGCTATAAACAAGTGCTCTGTTTGCACTGTTTGGTGTCATGGTTTTTGCATTTCTGTGCCTTTTTGAGGGAGACACCATGTTTGTTTGTTTTTTAGACTCCATGTTTCAGATACCCCAGAGCACAGTGCTGAAGTGTTGTCCAGTGTTCCTGAGTGCAAACAGGTTATGATGTATCTTATGGAGAAAATATGTGTGTTGGGCATTATCTTAGTTACTTTTGTCATTGCTGAGACAAAATATCTGACACCCGAAATTAAGGGAGGAAAGCTCACAGTTTGCTCACAGTTTATAGAGGTTTCCGTCTATAATTGACTGGCTCCAGGACCAGGTGGCTTGGCAGAGGAGAGCAGCTCTTGGCAGTAGACTATAGCAAAGCAACAAAGGGTCTTAACAGCATATTTCTGCCCCTTTTATACTCTAGCCTACTAGCATTAGGTCAGTACTAAACCAGTTAGACTGATCACCCACCCTCAGTCCCAGCATCACACACTCTAGGTTCAGCCAGTTCATTCATTCATTCATTCATTCATTCCTTCATTTTGGTACAGGGCCTTGCTACACAGTTCAGACTCATTGATCATCTTGTCTCCGCCTCCCCAGCACTGAGATTGCAGGTATATGGCACCACACCTGGTTTTAGAGCTAGCACAACATGTACTGGGGATTGAATACAGGTCCTTGTGCTTGCCTGTCAGGTGCTTAGACCACCGAGCTATCTCCTCACCCTAGATTGAGCCATTTCTGCAGAAGCCTTATGAGAGTATGAGGCTTTGGGTAGACATCTGGACACAAATAATAGGCATGAATTCTTTATGAGTGGATTATAGTACTAATGTATATTCCAAAAGGTGTCTTTATTAAATGGAATCACAAAATCTGATTATAAATCAGTTGATAAAAATATTGTGTCCAAAGAATTTAAAAACTAACCCCAGGTCTCCTTGAAGAGCATTTTTTATTATTTGCTAAGTTAGTGTTTTTGGAGACTTTATAGAACGTACTACCGTGAATAAAGAGAACTTACCTCACTACATTTAGTTATGCCTGCCTCCCTGCCTGCCTGCCTGCCTCCCTCCCTCCCTCCCTGCCTGCCT